>WSYH01002062.1:8787-37836 GCA_036426205.1 Ascaphus truei
TCCCTTCTTTTCCTCACACTTCCCCCTCTCATTCTCTCCCCCCTTTCTTAGTCTTCTTCCCTCTCTCACTCACTCTCCCGCCCCCCTCTCCCTCAAACAGCCCCATTTTTCGTTCAATCCCCCCACAGACAATTCCCACCTGCTTACAGGCACACAAACACACACACACTACCTGGGGGGGGGAGGGATAAGGCTGCAAAGAGGAATTACCTGAGTTCATGGAAGGCCCCAACCCCACAGCAAGCAGATGCAGAGAGCAGCAGCCAGCATGGAACTTGTCGTTCAATCCCCCCACAGACAATTCCCACCTGCTTACAGGCACACACACGCGCACACGCACGCACGCACGCACGCACGCACGCACGCACGCACACACGCACACACGCACACACGCACACACGCACGCACGCACACACGCACACACGCACACACGCACACACACACATACACACACACACACACACACACAACCTGGGGGGGAGGGATAAGGCTGCAAAGAAGAATTACCTGAGTTCAGGGAAGGCCCTGACCCCACAGCAAGCAGATGCAGAGAGCAGCAGTGGAATTTAAAACCAACATCCAGTGCCGGCCGGCAGGGCCCCCTGCGCTCTCGGGCTCCCTCGCATTGTGGGGGTTAGCAGCACGGTGGTTATGACACTGCACCTGTAGACAGATTACAGACTGGCATTCGGGAATTAGGCTTTATGGTTGTGATAAAAGCGTAAATAAAAAACACAGTCTGAGGATTATATTGTTACAGAAATAACACGTCAATTTATTAAGATAGCAAACAGGTGCACACAGGAGGAAAGCTTCAAAACAAAAGCTTTGCTGCAGATAATACGGTATGAGATACATTTATACCCTAAAAACTAAAGCTCACACCCCTTTATGGGGGGGGCTTGCGCGTCACTAAATATTACATCATTTTTGTAATACATGATAATACTAAAAACTGATGTCAGTTTGTAACACATAACAAATTATGTAAGTGTGCGTCAACTAAAAACCATTATGGGGTTAAATGTGATGTTTTCTATTTTCTCACCTGACATGTAAATGTGTGAAAAAGTTAAACTGTAAGAATCTGAGCGTATCTCAGGCCGCTCTGGCCTGTTTACACTTTCCTTTGCGGCTGATTGGACTAGAAAAGATCAACAAACATCAGCAAGGAGCAAAAAACATTCCATTCTCTGGTTCACACGTTTGCTCACACAGACATTTCTTCACATAGAAAAAATGACAAGAGTCCTCTTAAATCCTCAGTGGAAACCCTCTAGTATCCTCCTCCCCCCTCCTCACAAAGAAACAGTGCAATGATGCAGGAACCCACAAGCATGGAAAAGTGCTCACAGGTTTAAGGCAGTGGGGGACTCACCTCTCACAGCTAGATGGGTGGTGCTATATCAAACACAGAGCTCCCACGGTGGTCAGGCAAAAGGTTGAAATTAAACCAACTCAATGCTTGCATATGCACCATTAGACGATATCATGGTGGGGGTCTGGCAATGGGGGGGGGGAAGCGGAGGGGGAGGGAAAAACACCTCTCCACACACCCAAAGCTGCTGTGGCTTCCACTCCTATGTGTGCTCATGGTGTGCCTTCAAAACTCATGCAATCAGTAGCACTTGGCACGTCCCGCCAGTGTGTAAGTCCTCCCTCTCCACCCCCCAGTAGATGGGTGCCTCAATGGAGATCCGAGACCAAAAATGCAGGAACAGAGAAAGAGACAGGCTACAGGGGGCCCTCCCTAAAATGATCCTGATCGATTGCTGATCAAAAACAAAATGAGTCTCCTTTGAGAAAGACCAGTAATTGGTTGAAACGTGTGGGGGTTTTATAATGTCACTTTTTGTATGCTGCAATAAAATACTTTTAACTTTTTTCGACCTTGGGGGGGACCATGATTTTTCATTTGGTTGAGGCAAGGCAAGTGATCAGGATCAGTTTGTGAGTGCTCCGTCTCTTTCTGTGTCTGATTCTGTTAGAGCTTGATATCGTTTCCCCCTTTCTCATAAATGGCTATAGGTTTGTCAATTGTATGTTTCTTGTGGAAATTCAAGTGTATGGGGGGGTGTAGGGGCTGCGTGGGGGGGTTGGTTATTGGGTGTGAGTAGTTAATTGGAATATACTTTTATTCCTCCTATTTAAGGATGCGCTTTTGAGTACAGGTGGAAACGCGCAGCGAGAGGATCTGTATTTGGAGGGAGATTTAGGAGATATATATTATGCTTGGGACGCTATTAAAATTATTATCTTAAGTACATTTGCGGTGGGTCCAAATCATTCTGGGTATTTCAGTGCTTTAGAGTACTATAAAAGTGAAGCGGGGGAAAATAATACAAATATAAAGCGAAGAATGAGAAACTACAGTAATTAACAAGGGGATAATTGATTTCCATTTCATAACTAACTCATTAATTAGTGAGGATGTAAAGACTGACAACTTTCATGGTCAACTCTTAATAAGAATACCTTAGCATTTCTACCTTTCTGCCAAGGGACATAACTCAGGTTTCTGTGGGGAAGGTTGTAAAAGATGTCAGGAATTGGTTGGTAAAAGCTGAGATGTTATTTAAATCCATTCGTGTACTGCAACGGACACAGATAGGACATATTTACTGACCAGTCTTTCTGCTCATGGTGGTATTTGGGATAGGGTGCTTACTATAGAGATGGGTTGATTCGATCCCCCGCAACCCACACAAATACATTTTTGTGGTCAACATATTTCTCGCATTTCCCCCCAACCAAATACAAAAAATCGGTTTTACGGTTTCGTCAAATAAGCAAAAAAGATATGTTCGCTTTAATACGCGCGGGGAGTCATCTTACAAACACCGCCATGTGGATTACAAACTTGTGTTGGACGAATTTTGTAGAACCCATAATCCACGGATTCAGCAGCGATCTGCTGGCGGGATTCTTACGACGGAAGATTCTACAAAAAATGCGTCCCACGGGTTGCGGAATCTTGACTAGGTGTACTGAAATTCTGTAATACCGAAAAAAGGTACAAAAAAAAGGCAGAAGTGAAAGGGGGGGAGGCAGGGAGACGTCTCTTAGGAAACTGCGCAGCAGGAAATTGGAAGGTAGCATGGGGGGGAGAAGCTCGGCAGAATGGGCCCCTAGGGAATAGCCTGGCAATAGGCGTGGACGCCACGCACCACCACCACCCATAAACCAGAACCAGAAAGGCACCCCAGCCCCCCCCCACCCCCCACCCAAATCCTGCCCACTTAATATTAGTCATTTGAGGTGACACGTCTAGATTCATTTTCTGCAGGTGTACAAATGTTTTGATCCAAACTGCCACGTGATCTTTTTGTGTTGGTAATTTCAGTGAGGCGAGTGGCAAGGAAGGAGGAAGAACAAAGAAGAAGATCAGGAATGATGAACCGCGTTGTCAAATGTGATTGGTCCACAAGATGGAGAACCCTTAAGAGCTGTGTGTCTGCCACAAGGAGGACATGTTGTCGCTCTCCATTTTTTGTCTTGAAAGTTGGTTAGCAAGGCAACTCAGGATTTTGTAAAAACCTGAAAAAAACTTGAATTGCCCAGCAATGCTAAAAACTGGGGGGACATATGTTAATGGTTAGCGTTCCAAAGTTAATAGTTTCGTGGGCTTATATGGATTGGTGAGCACAAGTTCTTCTCGTTGTCCATTTGTTGGAGGATGGATGTATATTAAAGGAGGAGCGCTTGTTGGTGTGCAGGATCATATTGAGAATTTGGAAAACAGTTACCTACTAAAACGACCAGCAATTCGAAACTCATGACCATGTTTATATTTATTGATAAGCAAGCAGGAGAGGGAGTTTTAGTGAAAAAAAACGGTACAACAATTATCTGAACATTACAAGCTACTGAATTTCAAAAATACAGCAAACATCTCAATGACTAACTTATTAAAATAAAAGGGAATGACCATAGTACTGGAATTGCGTACAATGTAAGTGTCTGCAGTGTGACAGACAGGGAAAGTTATATGTAATGCATATATTATTTGTGTCATACACATTATGTAACAGTAGTGACATAACATTTATTAGATTTCCTTACTATTAATCTTTACAAATATCTCTAGAATAAGGTGATACTATAAAAACTGTACCCAAGGTATCGCGATGAACTAAAGGAAAGATTCAGCCGGAAGAACAGATCCTACAGTACATGCATAGTTTATAAATTGTGGATTTGCAGACCCTATTGGATTGGAGGGGGTGGGCGGGAGGGGGCGGAGGGAACTTAGGCAGAAATACAATAATACGTTAGGAGGAGAAAGAAAACAAAGAAAACAAGAGAACATTAGAAATAAATTGTCGGGACCCATTCAGCCATCTGTGTTTCTCTACTACAACATTATATAGAAGAACCTAGGGGGAGGAAAATGGAGGCCAACTCAGTCCTCAAGGGCCACCAACAGGTCAGGTTTTCAGGTTATCCGCTATCAGCACAGGTGGCTTCATAATGACTGAGCCAATGATTGAGTCACGCGCTGCGAATATGAAAACGACCTTTATGACTTGAGGAAGATGGATCATTCCAGATCGTGAATAAATACCTGAACATAAGTTGCGAAGTGTGTGGTAGGCTGGTGGTTGGTGCTTGCCCGTTCACCTGACTAAAGATTTCGAATTACAGTTATAGTGGCTGAGTGAAATGAAGGGGAATGTCGTGTATTGCAGATAAGTATTTATTGGTGTTACATACCCACTATAGAATGACTCTACTTATGACAAATCGTTTATTATTTTATTCTGTAGTACATTATCTTTACTAATATGTTAGATTAGAATAAGGTTATACTATAAAATGTAAAACCTAAGTTAGCGACGAAACTTAGAAAATTCAGCTGGAAGACACAGAAGACTCTTACAGAAGACCAAGTAAATCTTATAGATAAGGGTAAAAAGGTGACATGCTACACCATGAAGACTCATCCACCAATAAATTAGAGGGTTAAGGTTCTAAAACACGATTCAGCCATAGAAAAGAATGGGCAAATTACGCATAACGATAAATATCACTCAATCTAGAAATGATGTATAACCCACACTGACTCACAAATTCTCCTCTAAGGCAGGGGTGTTCAAATTTCTGTGTGCCTGCCCCCACCACCCCTGCCTGCCAGCCCCTGTCGCGCACCCCCCCTTACCTAATATCCAGCGTCAAAAGACACGCAAGATCATTTGACGCACATTGCTATGGCGACGCACACGTCACATGACCCCGCAGAGTCATTTGACGCCGGTGGCTGAAGATAAGGTAGGAGAGGTCCTCACCCCCAGAATAATCTTGCGCCCCCACTTTGCAACCCTGCTCTAAGGTACCGTATATACTGATAATTGGTGCCCAGACCAAAACTCCAAAACTTGAAAAAAGAAATATAATCTACAAAAATTGTAAAAAAGATGATTGATTTAACACCACAAATACTAAAAAACAAAACTGGAATTATATCCTCGAAGGACCCCAGAACATAATGGCTGATCAAATAATACTACAAAATGACATTAAATCCTATCCCCTAATCTTAAAATGTAGATGTTTTAATATATTTTTGGAGGGGGAGAGCAGATCCTGGAAAAGATGACAGGAGCGAGCACTGTGATACTCCATAAAGAAGGTAAAGACCAATGAGCTGGTTTGACGCTACAGACTTATTTCCCTGCGAAACAAAGATCTTAAGTGTATAGTAAGATTCATGACAATAGATTAAAACCAATCCTTCCAGATCTAATCACAATGAGCAATAGGGTTTATTGTATGTGCCAGGCGTAGTATAAAACTAGGAAATTATAACTCTAGACACAAAGCCATTTAACTATGCTAGACACCGAAAGGCATTCAATATGATCAAATGAGATTCCTAAATAAGATACTGGGAAGCATTCGACTTCAAAGAGTCGTACTTAGTGGCGGGTACAAGCTCTTTCCAAAAATCCTACTGCCAATCCATAGAAATCCTCAGGGGTGATTTTTATCAAATAAAAAATCACTAATGGGACAAGGCAGGGCTTTCCTCTTCGCCCCTGTGTTTATAATAGAGCCGCTTGCAGCCCACAATCAGAGAAAATCCCAATTTCAAGGTATAAATGTAACCATTCCAAGTCACAAAATCCATCTACTAAGTGAATTTCTATTACAAATGGAGGGAGACACATTTTAAAATACTGGGCATAAAAACTATCAATTCCTATTTAGATACTATTCAGATCTATTCACCCAAATCAAGGAGGATTTACAATATTGAATTAAATGTCACATATTATGAATGCGTTAGCATACTCAGTACAGTAATAATGAATATTCTCCCTTCAAAACCGTACCACTTCAATTCACTTTAAAGTATCAATGTTATCCGGAATAAAATAGTGCAATTATTTTATTATGATAAAAACCAGAGTGCCTAAGCCAGTCCTGCTAGAACCAAGAGACAATAGGGGTAGTTAATGGTGCCTAACATTGGGCGATATTATCTAGCTGCACTCCTGATGAGATGTTGTAAACTACATTTCTTGTGCCCCACTGCAAAAAAATGTAAAGGCCCCCCTAAACAAAAAACAAATCATTTTGGTCCACTCCTAGGAAGCCATGGGAGCGGCTGTCGAGCACCCATGCCTCCCAACACACCTTACCAACCCATCACAGTCACCTGCTTTCCTCACACTTCCCCTCATCATTCTCTCCCCCCTTTCTCTACTATTCTTCCTCCTCCTCATCTCGACCGACACCCTCCCCTCAAACAGCCCCATTTACGTTCAATCCCCCCACAGACAATACCCACCTGCTTACGGCACACAAACACACACCACACACACTTACTCGGGGGGGAGGGGATAAGGCTGCAAAGCAGGAATACATGAGTCAGGGATAGCCCCGACCCCACAAACAAGCAGAGCATGAAGAGAGCCAGCAGCCAGCATGGAACTGAACCCACACATCAGTGCCGGCCGGCAGGGCCCCTGCCGCTTCGGGCTCCCTGCATTGTGGGGGTGTTAGCAGCACGGTGGTTACGACACTGCACCTGAGACAGATTACACAGATGGCATTCGGGAATTAGGCTTTATGGTTGTGATAAAAGCGTAAATAAAAAACACAGTCTGAGGATTATATTGTTACAGAAATAACACGTGAATTTATTAAGATAGCAAGCAGGTGCACACAGGAGGAAAGCTTCAAAACAAAAGCTTCCCTGCAGATAATACGGTATGAGATACATTTATACCCTAAAAACTAAAGCTCACACCCCTTTATGGGGGGGGCTTGCGCGTCACTAAATATTACATCATTTTTGTAATACATGATAATACTAAAAACTGATGTCAGTTTGTAACACATAACAAATTATGTAAGTGTGCGTCAACTAAAAACCATTATGGGGTTAAATGTGATGTTTTCTATTTTCTCACCTGACATGTAAATATGTGAAAAAGTTAAACTGTAAGAATCTGAGCGTATCTCAGGCCGCTCTGGCCTGTTTACATTTTCATTTGCGGCTGATTGGACTAGAAAAGATCAACAAACATCAGCAAGGAGCAAAAAACATTCCATTCTCTGGTTCACACATTTGTTCACACAGACATTTCTTCACATAGAAAAAATGACACACAAGACTTACAAACGCAAGACAAAATGGCGGACAAACGAAATCAAACAAAATGGCTGCTTAGATCCTAGTGCTGTTTACGTCATACCCCCATTAATGTCCTTTTTCCTCAACTTTGTCTGTTGGGTAGACATAGAGTCTGCATTACTTAACCAATTGCATTAAGGACTCATCCTTAATAAAAAAAAAAAAGATTTTGTTACAATTTCATGTGGAGGTGATAAAGTTTACATTGAAGATATGGATCATGGTTAAAGCAAAATGTAAGATGATCTCATCTCAATCAGACTTATTCCCTTATTTGACAAACCAAAGTATCCCTTGCTGTACAGCACAATTAAGTACAATGATTGAAAAAATAGGAATATTCTGGATAGTGGGAACGTGCTATCTAATTGAAAATTATAAAAATGTGAGGCATTAATCTAGAAATATTCCCTATCAAACTCTGAAGTATTAGGTATCTTCAAATGAGACATTTCATTATCTACCGTTGTTGGTGGAGTAATAAAGATGTTATATGAGGAGCTAGTCCCCCTTGTAGACCATCCAAGCCACAACTATATGAAGAGCTGAGAAACTGATCTCCAAACCGATATTTCAAATGAGTACAGCTGGGACAATGCATTAAACAAAATGATATTCACGTGTTACCTTATGCCCAAAAGATTGAGCCAGAAATTTCCACATCCCATGGGTCAGTGCTGGAGGAACTGTGGCCAGATATTGGACAAGGCCCATACGTCAGGGCTCCATCCAGAAGTACAGAGATAATTAATCTCCCATATCCTAACGGCAGCCAGATGCTCTATTTTAGCGGCAAGGAAAAATCCCTTGATACGTTTCCAAAGGGCGGTCACCCAGAGAATCAATGAAGGGCGACTAATGGAGAAACTCATACGGTTAAGAATTTCCATAAGGTTTGGGATCGCTGGGTTAATAGATGAAAAAGTACCAAGAGGTTTCAGCCTCATACAGTAATTCTGCATGGGACACACTGGTTGAGAAATGGGGGACACAGGATTTGGCCGGATTGTTAAAAACCTTGCATTGGTCATTGATCATGCTATCCTGATGTTACAGTATTAACGATTTACAAATGGATATCGGTTAGGTGGGGGTTACCCCTCTCCTCCAACCTCCCTTCTGCTTGTTGGTTTCCCTTTCACTTAATTCTTGAAAACATAATGAAAAAATAAGTAACAAAAGAAAATACGTTTATATTATTGTAGTACAGTTTCTCAATCACCTCCCCCCACCCCCTCCGCCCACTCCGCACCCTCGGGGAGATTACACAGCCTATGCTACATGTGTGTGGTGCACTACCTGTTTGAAGCAGGAGATACTGACCTGTCTGCGGTAGAGTAGAGACATGGACAGGCTTAACTTCTTGTTCTGTAGTTCTTTCTCTGGTGTTCAGCGCCTCCAGCTGTAGTGGGTACCAGGGTGTTCCGGAAATCAGCCCCCACTACTGCAGTCTTCTCCCTCCTGCCCAAGGACTGATACTCAGACAGGAGTTTATAGTAGAACAAGGATCTTTATTGGTATACATCAGGCATCCACTGCAGTTCTCCCCACAGTGGTGCAGGCCCTGGTCTTAAAGTCCTTGGTGGCTGAACGTGATGTTCCCTCTGTCTAACGACTGAGGGTGAGCACGCTCATCCCTGCCATGGGAGAGACTCACATCTCTTCCTTCCTCTCTTCACTGAAGCAGGAATCAGACAAACTAACTTTTGCTACACCCACTTGAAAAACTCAAGGAGGGGCGGGCTCATGGACTGTGCCTATCCCTGATAGGCTTACACAGGCCATGAGTCACCACCTTAATTCCATTACTCACAAGAGTGGCATAAGGGGGTCAAGAGCCCATAGATTTAACCTGTTACTGCCTGTAGGTGCGGGCAGTACTGTTTAGTAATTCATGTGATTAGTGTTTTTATCGTTGGTATTGTGTTGTTGTGTTTTTTCGCGTGATACTCAATTATGATCAGTTTTACTCGTCAATTTCAGAGGTACATTTCAATTGGAGGAGGGGATGATTCCAAAGCGTAGTGATGCCCATTAAAAAAATAGTGTGCAGGGTCTATAGGGTTTGGGGCGGGGATGGTGTGAGTAGAGACGCAGGCTGTACTGTGAGGTTCTTTGTATCTCTGCTAGGCTGTAATAACTCGACACATAGGTGCAGGGGGGGGGAGTTGGCGTAACAAAAAAGTGAGGTGCAGGGGCGGGAGAGTGGGGTGTGAGGTCCAGGCAAGGGGGGGGGGAAGAACGGCGAAAGCGGGTTGGTGGAGTGTTAGGGTAATTAAATATGTGTATAGGGTGAGGTGCAGGGGGGGGGGGGAGATAGAGCTTCTGTTGGTGAGGTGGCCCAGGGGGGAGATGCGGTGTTAGGTGCAACAAGGCAGGGCAGGGTGGGGTGCCCGGGTGGGGGAGATCATAGGGAAATGGTCGTTAGGGTGGCGAGCAACCACAAGGGATGGGTGGAGAGAAGTGTCGGTTTTAGTTGCATTGGGTGTGAGATTTGGGGCATTTTTGGCCTTTTCGACCCTTTTTTTCCCACGTGTACCGCCAACCTTGTCTTAATTTCTTTTCAGTTGGCTCTCCGTCTTGTTTATGTTCCCTTTTTATGGTTTGTGGTGTCTTCTTTTTTTGTTTCTTTGTTTTCGACCCAGTACCCTTGTGTGATTTGTTATTATGCCCCACTTTCTTTTTTTTTTCCCCGGTCTGCTACCTTTGCAGCTCCTATGCGAATTTTCTCTCCGCCCTATAGCGTCTCTCTCCCCTTATTAATTTTTTTCCTGGTATCCGTGCTTAACAGCCAAGTACTCCAATCAACTTACTCATAATTTTTTTCTTACTTTGTCTTTTTTTTTCTTTGCCCTTTCTCTCCTATTAATTTGTTCGGCTTCCCTCGATCTCGGATGGGGAGTAGTCAAGCAAAGGGCCCTTATGAGTAGTGTTGCGTTCTGGGGGAGATATTTCGAAAAAAAGGCACTGCAATCTACTATTATATATTTCATTCAGATGATTGATACGGTAGACATTAATGAGGATGAGGATGAGGATGATGATATGATGATGCCCATCGAATACATATGAGTGATATAGAATGCACTGTGATGATGAGCTTGGGATGAGATCTTATACCCGTGGCGGCCCAACCTTTGTTTTTTCCGCTCCCTACTCTTGGAGGCTTTCGATCCCCTGGTCCCACCACGGCCGCGGTCCATCGTTCAGGCGGTCTACCTGGATACTTCTGTTCGCAGTTTCCCCTGCTCTACATCCAAAGAGAGCCGAGAATCTGGCGAGGGACGCATACCAAACGGTCCTGACGCGATAGAAGAAGGGGACCTGCAGAGAAATTCTCCTGGAGTAAAGGATCTTAAGACCTTCAATCTAATCAGGGAATGGTAACACAAAAGGACGTCTATCGCCAATCTGTATAACTTGAGTGTCCCTCCCCCCTCATACACATGCCCCTGGGCGCCTGCAAGATGGTAGGCGCTGTCACCTGAGTACAATCAGTCACTACCCCCCAGAAGCCTGTTCCTGACCGCCTCCACAACACCGTAGGAGACTCAGATCTACTGTGAGCTAGCAGGTATGCACCACACCACACACACCATGTAGCAGTGCAATCTCCCATTTCTATATGCAATTAATTAGATATTTTGTACCTAAATATGGGATCAGCAACTTGTTTATTTGTAAATAAAATCAAATAATACGGTCAACATATCAAATAACTGATTTTTGTTGTCAATCAGTTCTTTCTTCACTCAATCCAGCAGCATATATGTAGAGTTAATTGTTCCCTTCACTGTAGTGAACTGCATGAAAACTTCTGCTGTTCATTTGAAATACACAAATATTTCCGCATCAGTGCAAATATGAATGTAAATTTGGAGTATTGTCCAAAGTAGAAATGTATATGTTACTCCAGAACTGTACTTGCAAATATCAGCACATTTTCAATATTCAATATTATTTATTAATTATATGACCAACATTCCTCCATTAATTCATAAAATCATTTCTATTCACTAGGTATTAGTGGAAGCCAGAAAACCAGAATAGTCTGGAAATTCACTGCATACTGGATACCTTTTTAAAGGCAGAGTGCATACTGTATATGTAGTCTGTCTGTAAAAAGCTTTCTAATACTAACCCGTCTCGTCTTCATGTTTACACATACATGTTTACAGTTATTTAAAACTTTGCACTGGCCCTACAAATTAACCACCCTGTATAGAATGTCGGTTTCCCCATAATTCCCCCAACATGAGGGCACCAAGGTTTAGTGCAGTGGGGAAGAATGGTTGCTTGTTATTTTATTAATGTTGTGGTTTTCTCCAAACCCCCAACCTGACTTTCTAAGTGTTTCATTGTTGTAATATACATAAAGTATCTATGTGAAACATTTGTGTATGTAGTCCTTATGTGCAGTATGACAAGATTAATATCATCTGTCTGTTTATTATTTGGAAACCGTGTGTTTTGTAAACACACAGATACAAACAATGGAAACTTGGATGAAGCACACATTTTTAAGCAGTTGTCTTAAATATCTCTCTTTGTGCCCATACAGTATCTACAGCCCATGTATTGAACAGTGAGATAATTATGATGAAAGATCATTGAAAAGTCATGCTAACATCCTGGCTACATTTTGATCCACAATATGTTAACTTTTATCATGTGTGAATATCATGAGATAGCTCACCCTTGTTAGTTATTTCTCATCAGGTTAGAAGATGCTGTGTTGACGTTAGAGGAATCACATGCTATAAACCCTCAAGTATATAAGTCCAACATTGGCAGTTACTGTGCGACTAGAGTTTCTCTTCTATTATATTCAGAGTTGATTCAATATATTGCTTATTAATTGGGCTGAATCTGATGGTTCTTTAGTTAATCCACATGCATGCAATGTTGGGGGGCAGGACAATATTAATGCTCCTTTGTAAACCTCAGAGAGAGAGGGAGTGTGCTTGGTCTAATCTTTTTCTTGTGTGCTGGTCTTTCTCAGTGCACATGCTTCTGATAATCTTTCTGGGTGATTGAAGCTACAGGCCTGACCTTAAACTTGTAATTAATACATTATTAGCACACGATAATTTATAACAACTGTTGACTTTGGCTTATTTGTGTTTTTACTACTTATTCTTCATTTTGCCATTTTGTTTTTCTCTATTATATCTCTCCTACAGTACCATAAATACTGAAAATTACAATAATGTTTCATAACACTTTCCTAAACGTTATAACAGGGTGTGGTCTATTTTTACGAACCAGTCCTTACTAACAGCTGGCTGCTCGGGAGGAGAACAGGGTTCTTATGATTTTTTTTAAAAAAAAGTAGTTTAAAGTTTGTAAAATAGTAAGACTTTTCTAGGTGGTTTTGCGTTAGTACAAGAGATGTTTTGTGTACTGGGTGCAGCCCTTATACCAGGTCTGATGGGCTTATTGAAGGAACATCCTATGTTTGCCATTCTCCAAGCTTGTATAATATATACCTCTAGCAGTTCCTTACTTGTCCCTCCCCTTTGCAACGTTTACCTATAGTACTTTAGTCAATGTTAGTATAACTACTATAATGAAAGTAATAATTACTAGTTAAAACCTTATTATAAAGTAAATTATATTTTACACATATTAGTGTAACAGGGTATGTCCCCATTATCTATCTTTCTTTCCCCTTTTTATCTCCTGTTATTAGTCCTTACAAGGCATAAGGGGGTCAAGAGCCCATAGATTTAACCTGTTACTGCCTGTTGTTAACAGGACTTACATAACAGGGATAACAAGGGGAAAGAAAGATATTAATAAGGTGTTAACTAGTAATTATATTACTTTCATTATAGTAGTTATACTAACATTGACTAAAGTACTATAGGTAAACGTTTGCAAAGGGAACAGTATAGGAACTGCTAGAGGTATATTATACGAGCTTGGAGAATTGCAAACATAGGATGTTCCTTATAATAAGCACATCAGACATGGTATAAGGGCTGCACACAGTACAAAACATCTCTTGTACTAAGCAAAACCACCTAGAAAGTTTCACCATTCTACAAACTACTTTAAACTACTTTTTTTTAAATAAAATCATAAGAACCCTTTCTCCTCCTTAGCGCCAGCCTGTTAGTAAGGACTGGTTCTGTAAAAATAGACCACACCCTGTATAACGTTTAGGAAGTGTTATGAAACATTAATTGTAATTTTCAGTATTTATGGTACTGTAGGAGAGATTATAGGAGAAAACCAATAAGCAGTTCGTCAAAGGATCCTTGAGCTTGTCTTTTGGAACGCTGAATCTTAGGTACGGGGGGTGCGAGCACATGGGCTGGCGGCAGTGGGGTGGGGTGGGGCATCACAGAAAGTTTGAACACCCCTGCCTTAGTAGGAGAATTGTGAGTCAGTGTGGGGTTTATACATTCATTTCTAGATTGATAATTTATCGTTAGCGTAATTGCCCATTCTTTGGTTTTTAGCTTGGAACTGAAATCTGTGTTTTAGAGGCCTTTAACCCTCTAAGTTTATTGGCTAGGATCTGTGTACAACGACCCTATTTACCCTTATTCTTAAATAGATATGACTGCTCTTCTGATAAAGCATTTTCTCTGTTCTTCCAGCTGAATGTTCTAAGTTCGTCGCTAAATTGGTTACACTTTTATAGTATAAACTGATGTCTAATCTAACATATTAGTAAAGATAATGTACAGTTAAAGAATAAATATAAAGATCTTTGGAATACCAGTACATGTCACTATAGTTGTATGTAAAACAATAAATACATTATATATGCATACGGACCACTTCCCCTTCATGTCACTGCCGCTACACTTAAATGTTTACATTTCCTAGATGATATTAGATCAGGGAGCAACTGCCACCGTCGCTCAAGGGTCACCAACAGGCCAGGTTTTCAGGATATTACAGCTTCAGCACAGGTTGACTGATCAGTTTCTCAGTCATTAAGACAGTTAGCCTGGCTGAAGCAGGGTAAAACCTGAAAACCTGACCCTGTTTGCGTCCCTTGAGGACTGGAGTTGGCCTCCTTTTACCCATTGGTTTCTTTATATACGTTGTATAGAACACAGATGGGCTGAGGGTCCAGAAATGATTTTATTTTCTAATGTGTTTTCTTCTCCTTAACGATTTATATGTATTTTTCCCATCTTCACCCCTGCCCCCCATCCCAATAGGCTGAAAATCAAATGTGTTATCTATGTATTTTACCGTATGTCTGTGTCTTCCAGCTGAATCTTCTCAAGTTGCGCTAACATGGGTTACGCTTTTTTATAGTATAACCCATTAAATTCCTACGATATTTGTAAAGAATGTAGAAGAATACAATAAATGTTGTGTCATACATGTACATATAGTGTATGACACCAATAAATATATGCATTCATTACTTTCTCTGTCATGTCACGGCAGTACACTAAAAATGTAACATTCCTTTTAATTTATAAGTAGTCATTGAGTGTTTGCTGTATTTTTGATATTCAGTAGGTAAGTGTTCAGATATTGTTGTATACCGTTTTTCACTAAACCTCCCTCTCCTTCATGCTATCATAAATATAACATGGTCAAAGTTGCAAAATTGCTGGTCTTTTTAGTAGGTAATGTTTTCCAATTACTCGATGATGAATCCTGCATCACAACACGCTCTCTTTATAAACTCCACCTCTCCTCAATGGACAGAGAGAAGAACTTGTGCTCACCAATCATAGCACGAACTATTATTGACGCTAACCATAACATATGTCCCCATTTTTTAGCATTGCCGCTAGTTTTTTTCAGGTTGTTACAAAAAGCCTGAGAGTCCTTGCTAACAACTTAATAAGCATACATGCGAAAGGACAGTCCATCTGTGGCGGACACAGGTCTCTAAAAGGGTTATCATTGGTGAAATCACATTGACAACTTCTTTCAACTTTCATTCTCTTTCTTCTTGCTTTGTCTTCCTTTCCTGGCCACTCCTCACTGAATTTAAAAAAAAAAGGATCACATGGCAGTTTTTGGAGCAAACATGGTACTTGCACGAATAAAGACAAACGTTCACTCAAAGGACTAATATGAATGTGGCAGATTTGGATCTGCGGCGATCCACCGGGGCGCTCCTTTGTTTCCATCGATTTAGCGCATCAATTCAAAGAGGGGCAATTCTCAGTTCTCCCGATTTTTGGTTTCGACTTTTTCTATCTTTATTTCAATACTTTCTAGTACACTTGCATATTCGTCACCGTGTCTAGCATTGTATGAGAATCCGATTCGTAAGAATCGCCAGCCACAGATCGCTGAATCCGTGGTTTGGTTCTAGAATCCTTCCACAGTTGTATCCAATGGCGGTTTTTGATGAGCCCGCCTTATTAAAGCGACCAAATCTTTTTGCTTATTTGAACAACCGTAAAACGGATTTGGGGGGGGAAATGCGAGGAAATATGTGAAAAAAGATTTGGGGCGGATTCAACCATCTCTAATGTAAGCAACTAAAAATACAAAATGAGCAAAACTGGTCATTAAATATTCCCTATCTGTGTCCGTGCATACAATGGATTAAAAAATCTCAGCTTTTACCAATTCCTGACATCTTTTATACCTTCCACACAGAAAACTGAGTTATGTCCCTATGAGCAGAAAGTAGAATGATAAGGTATTCTTATTAAGAGTTGAACATTTGAAAGTTGTCAGTCTTTACATAATCACTAATAATGAGTTATTATGAAATGGAATTTCAATTATCCCTTGTTAGTTACTGTATTTTCTCAATTCTTCATGTATTATTCTCTTTCCTTATTTTTGTATATTTTCCTCTCTTATATAGCATATCCTCTAAAGCACTGAATACATAATGTTACACCAGTAAATGTACTAGATAATAATTTTAATAGGGTCCCAAGCACTATATTATATATATATCCCCTAAATCTCCTCCAAATACCATGGAGCTTGGACCCCTGTACTCAAAAAGGCGAATACCTTTAAATAGGAGGAAATACAAAGTATATTCAAATGTCTCCGCACCCAATAACTCCCCCCCCACCCCCTACTCTTGAATTTCACAATGAACTTAGGACAAACTATAGCCATTTATGAGAAATGGGGACAGATATCAGGCTCTAACAGAATCAGACACAGAAAGAGACAGGGCACTCACAAACTGATCCTGATCACTTGCTTGATCAAACAAAATGAAAAATCATGGTCCCCAATGTAGAAAAAAGTGAAAAGTATTTATTGCAGCATAAAAAAGTGACTATAAAACCTCCCACACGTTTCAAACAATGACTGGTCTTCTCAAAGGAGACTCGTTTAGTTTGATCAGCAAGCGATCAGGATCAGTTGTGAGTGCCCCTGGAGCCTGTCTCTTTCTGTGCCTGCATTTGGTCTCTGGAGCACCCATCTGGGGGAGAGGGTAGGAGCTTACACTTGGCGGACATGCAGTGCTACTGATTGCAGAGTTTGAAGCAGGCACCCACAGTGGAGCACACGGAAGGCTTTGAGAGGGTGTTTTCTTCCTCATTGCCAGACCACACCGTGGGGCTCTGAAGGGACATATACAGAGCATTGTGAGGTTGGTTTATCCCTTTGCCTGACCACCATGGAGCTCTGTGTTTGATATCACATCTAGCATTGAGAGGTGATTTACCCACTGCCTGAACCTGTGAGCACTTTATCATGCTGTCTGCACCATTGCAAGCTGTTTCTTTGTGAGGGAGGAAGGTATTAGAGGTTCAACTGAGGATATACATGACTTACCTACCCTACCCCGCTTTCTTTACCGCGCACCTCCCCCCTTGGATTCGCCTTATTGATTATGCCTCCAATTACTCTCCCCCATCTGATTCATATTGATTCATATATCCAGTTTCATTTCATCTATACCTGGAAGCGCATAACGATTTCTACGTGTGTTGTCTAACAGACTCAGAACCACTACCTCTGCTATATAGGCACCATTTACTAGCATTGTGGCTAACCAGCTGGGGTACACCACTGTCATCAGCTATCTTAGTGCGCCAATTCCACCTTCGGATTTCCACTGTAGATCCTATTTGGAGATTTTTTTTTTAAATCTGTGGATCAGATATGACAGGTTCGCCAATCTTAATAGTCATACCTCGATAATAAAAGTTCAATTAAATAAACGTTTAGCAACTTTTGTAATAAGGTATCCCCTAGTACCCCAGTGACCAACTGGTCTTGGTAACCCATGGTTTAGCTGTCACCTAAGGGCTACAAAGGGATTATTATTACCTAACACGAGACTACTTACCCCACTATTGCATACAAATAGTAGGCCTGCTTGGAAACTATTCATTACCATTCCTGCAACTCTGTTAATTAACTATGTTTAGCCAGTGGTTTTACAATTACATTTCATTAAAAAAACAAGGGTAGTTTGAGCAGTTGACTTTGGCCTTTTTCAATCATTTTAATAGATATTTTAAAATGCATACACATATTGAGCATTGAGGTCTCTTTAGTTGGGGTTTTCCTGCTCCCTCAAACTAAGTAATTGATTCTTCTCACTTTTGGGAGATTATATATTTTTCTGAAATATACTGTTAACCTCTTTCCTTCCTTGTTCACAACTTTTTTGGCAGCATGAGACCAGTCAGCAGCTCCCGCTCCGCTCCTTGTTCCTCATCTTTCAAATTCCCTGATATTTGCATCGGTAAAAATTCTATCACATTGATCTCTTTGAAGAAATCACGGCGGTTAAGAGATGAGAAAGCTGCTGGTCCCATGGTAACATCAAGCAGGGTTTCCCCTCTCACACACCTTGCACCCAAAATTAGAAAATAGGTAAAGCCATCTTTGTTGTTTCCCATCAGAAAAGAATTGAACCAAAATATAAGAGCTTATTCACATTCTTCGTTCCCCCCAAATTGATAATTTTTACAGTAACGTCAATATCAACTATAATGAACTGACAACCTGAAGAATGTTTTTTAAACAGCTGTGTAATAGGAAATACACAACCAAATCCTCAAACATATCATTTCGTTCCATTATAGCAATATGTTATTCTAATAACCCTCTTGGATCAAACCTCTTCATCATGGTAATGCTTGGAGACTGGAATCCATTGGTATAAACGATCCTGTTACTTCTACATTAAGTAAACTTGTAGAAGCCTTAAGTTACCAGCTTGAGAAGGTAATAGATAGAAGGGCGGTTGGCATCGCAGTATTACATCAATTTTAAGAGCATGTGATAAGCCTTGGCCACAAACATCACACGGGACGGTGCTGATCTGTGTTTTTTTTATTTTGTACCTGATAATGATTTGTCATTAGGATTATTGAAATGATCCATCTGACAGACACATGACAATACATTTGTTGCATAATTGTGTGTCTACGTTAATCTTAAGTCTGTCTGCACTAAAAACATAGCATTGTGTTGTGTGGGATTCACACCATATGTAAGAGATGTAAGGGTTGGCACCTTCACCGTGGTTTGAGTTTAAAAAAATACCTGTGTTTGGGACGTGGTTTTCTTTCTAAAATCTTTTCGTGTTTTTGACTGGGTTCCAATTTTCACTAAAACTCAGTTTGATTGTTTTTAGTTTTTGTGTTTCTAACAAATATTGTAATGGAGAAAAATAATCAAAATTTTCAGCAAATGCTAAATAGTGTAATTAAGTCTGAACATGTTCCTAAAAAAGCATAAATAATAAAACGAAAATAATGTAACTTAAAAATAAAAAACAATTGAAAAATAAATGGCGAGAGGCACTAGAGATGGGTATTGGACCTGAGGTTCTCGTTCTAAAAATCTTAAGGGTTTGGGTTTTGGAATGTGAGGTTCTGGAACCATTCAGTTTCATATCCCATGTTTTGTCCATCTCTAATTAATTAATGTAGGCAATGGCTAGTTTCTGGCACCATTAGTGCCCTTCTCCCGTTTGTAAGCCCTGGTAAGATCAGGCGCCAGGTCTAATCCTGGGTTTTACGCACCCCAGCAGCTTCAGTGAGTCACAGGGGAGGCGGTACAACTAGGCCTATGTGTCCAATCTGGACTTAGACCTGGTTCCTGCTTTTCCTGTACTTAAGAAACTGCACTGCCCAAATTTAGCAGTGTTGCTTCTACCCTTGAGAGAGGATGGTCTATCCCACAACTGGCAGGGCGCTCTGTCAGTTTGTACTACCCCTCCCCAGGGGGAGTGGAGTGGGAGACTATACATTCTTACTTCACCAGGGAGTAAGGGAAGGCAAGGACTCTTCGGGCCGCTCTTGGCTTGGAGTGAAGATCCAGGGCACATCCCTGAAGGTGAAAGCCTCAAAATTGCCTGCTGCTGTGAATACTGTAGATCTGCAGTGTACAATAAGTGATGTTCCTGTTCATCTTACCAGGGCTGCCCACCATACGGCCTGCCCATGTGGCCCGCCCGGCCTCTCTTGTGTGCGCCCCCGATAGATATGTAAAAAAAAAAAAAAACTTAAAAAAAAAAAAAATGCGGCGACATTCCCCGCGTTGTCCCGGGGGTGATGTGAGCTGCATTGAGGTGAGGTGGCAGGGGGGTGAGTGTGAGTGCATGGGAGGTTTGGGGTGGGGAGGTTAAAAAGTGGATGATGCAGGGGAGGTGAGTGGATGAGGTGACGGTGCATGGGGGTGAGGTGCATTGAGTTGGAGTTGCAGGGGAGGTTGACGGTGCAGTGAGGTGAGGTGCAGGAATGGTGATGTGAGGTGCAGGGTGTGAGGTGCAGGGGGGGTGATTGGAGGTGTCAGGGGGGGTGATTGGAGTTGGCAGGGTGGTGATTGGAGTTGCAGTGGGTGATTGAGGTGGCAGCGGGGGGGTGATTGGAGGTGCGGAAAGGGGGGGTGATTGAGGTGCAGGGGGGTGATTGAGGGCAGGGGGGTGAGTTGAGGTCAGGGGGGGGGGTTGAGTGGTGATGTGCAGGGTGGGGAGGGAGGCAGGGGGGGGTGTTGGAGTGCAGGGGGGTGATTGGAGGTGCAGGGGGGTGATTGGAGGTGAGGGGGGGTGATTGGGAAGTGCAGGGGTGAGGAGGTGCAGGGGTGAAGTGGATTGAGGTGCGGGAGGGGTTGTGAGGTGGCGACTTGAGGTGAGTTGCGGTGGTATGGTGAGGCAGGTGCAGGAGGTGGGTGCAGGTGGGTGACTGTGAGGGTGCGGGGTGTGAGGTGCAGGGGGGGTGAGTTGGGAGGTGGCACATGTGGGTGATTGGAGGTGGCAGCAGGGTGAGGGTGATGAGGAGATTGGTGTGAGTTGCAGGGGGGGAAGTGGTGTGAGGTGCAGGGGGGGAAAAGGATGTGAGTGTCACAGGGGGTGGGATGTGGGTGGTGTGCAGGGGGTGGGTATAATGTGTGTGGTGTTGCAGGTGGGATTTGTGTGTGGGTGAGGGAGAGTGGGGTATGAGAGATGATGGGGAGTATCGTCAAAGGTTGAATGAGGGGTTCTGGGGGATGATATGAGGATTATGATGTGTGAAATGATGATGATGAATGATGAATATAGATGAATGATGTATGATGATTTTACCGTGCGTGCGGCCCAAAAAATTTCCTTGGAGCATTTCGTCCGTCTCTCGCTTTACGAGTTGTGCAGGCCTGTCTATACCTTGCCTGAGACGCAATTATCAGGAAGGGTAAAAAGTTCTCCTGTGGGATTGTCTCCCTCATCCGTGGGCCTGCAAGAGATAGGCGCTGTCACCGGTTGAGTACAATCGTCCACTACCCCAGAAGCCTGTTTCTGACCGCCTCCACAACACCGTAGGAGACTCATATCTACTGTTGAGCTAGCAGGTATGCCCACACCACACCATTATGCAGTGCAATCTCCCAGTTATCTATATGCAATTAATTAGAGTATTTGACCTAAATGGGATCAGCAACTTGTTTAATTTGTAATAAAAATCAAATACGGTACAACTATCAAATAACATGATTTTGTTGTCAATCAGTCTTTATTCACTCAATCCAGCAGCATATATGTAGAGTTAATTCATTCCTTCACTGTGGAACTGGCTATGGCACAAACTTCTGACTCTTCTGTTTGCTGAATACACCATACAATTTTCCGCATAGTGCAAATATGAATGTAAAATTGGAGTATTGTCCAACAGTAGAAATGTATTGTTACGCACAGATATCTGGTACTTGCAAATACGCACATTTTCAATATTCAATATATTTATTAATTAATGACCAAATTCCTCCATAATTCATAATCATTTCTATTCACTAGGTATTAGTGGACCCAGAAAAGCCAGAATAGTCTGGAATTCACTGCATACGTGTGATACCTTTTTAACAGAGAGTCATCATACTGTAGATGTATAGTCTTAAAAAGCTTTCTAATACTAACCCTCTCTTCTTCGGCATGTTTACACACAACATTTAACAGTTTATTTTAACTTGCACTGGCCTACCAAATTAACCACCCTGTATAGAATTCCGGTTCCCATAATTCCCCAACATGAGGGCACCAGTTTGAGTGCATGGGAAGAAGTTGTTTTGCTGTTATTTTATTAATGTTGTGGTTTTCTCGCAAACACCCAACCTGACTTTCTAAGTTTCATTGTTGTAATGTAAGTAAGTATCTATGTGAAACATTTGTGTATGTGCTTATGGCAGTATGACAGATTTAATCATCTGTCTGTTTATTTATTTGGAAACCTGTGTTTTGTAAACACACAGATACAAACAATGAAACTTGGATGAAGACACATTTTTAAGCAGTTGTCTTAAATATCTCTTGTGGCCCATACAGTATCTACACCGCATGTTTGAACTGAGATAATATATGATGAAAGATCATTGAAAAGTCATGCTAACAATCCTGGCTAATTTTTGATCACACTAGTTAACTTTTATCATTGAATATCATGAGATAGCTCATCCCTTGTTAGGTATTTTCTCATCAGGTTAGAAGATGCTGTGTTGACGGTAGAGGAATCACATGCTATAAACCCTCAGAGTATATACAGTCCCTAACATGCAGTTACTCTGTGCACTAGAGTTTCTCATTATATTTCGAGTTGATTCAATATATTGCTTATATTTGGGCTGAATCTGATGTCTGTTTCTTTAGTTAATCCCATGCATGCATGTTGGGGGGCAGGACACTATTTATGCTCCTTTGTAACCTCAGAGGGAGGAGGGATGTGTCTGGTCTAATCTTTTCTTGTGCTAGTGGAATACTTCTCTTGTGGGGGAAATTGTAAGCTACAGGCCTGCTACACTTAAAACTTGTAATTAATACATTATTAGCACATCGATAAATATAACAACTGTGACTTTGTGCTTATTTGTGTTTTTACTTATTCTTCATTTTGCCATTTTGGTTTTCAAAATGGCAAAATGAAGAATAAGTAAAAACACAAATAAGCCACAAAGTCAACAGTTGTTATAAATTTAAAAACACAAATAAGCCACAAAGTCAACAGTTGTTATAAATTAATCGATGTGCTAATAATGTATTAATTACAAGTTTAAGAGCCAGGCCCAGGCCTGTAGCTTACAATTTCACCCAGGAAGAAATGTATTCCATCTAGCACCAAGAAAAGATTAGACCAAGCACACATCCCTCTCCTCCCTCTGAGGTTTACAAAGGAGCATGCGCCATAATACATCTGAGAGTTTTGGATATGAGACATATGGCAATAGACCAAATAATCTCCATCCCATTCACGTATCAGCCACATTAGGGATTTTTAATAATGTATATGTGTTTTTAACTATTATGTAGATTTATAAAATTTTATTATTTTTTCTGACATCCGCTGTGATTCTGGTCAGCCAGATAGATCAACAGTAATTTACTGCAAGACCATTTATTGTCTAGACCTAACTAAAAGAATGACAATTGAGTGCTATATGTAAGGGGAACCTTTTTTGATCAACTCTTTTTGATCAACACTGATACATACTATATCTATACCCCTTGAGCACCTGTTTTTCTATCCTTTGCACCTATTTATATTGGTGACGGCGTCGCATTACACGTATTCTATGTACATTATCTGTTACTAATATGTTAGAAAAGAATAATGTATACTATAAAAATGAACTAATGTTAGCGAACGAACTTAGAAAGCATTCAGCTGGAAGACACAGAAAGCTTACAGAAGACAAGTAATCTTATTAAGATAAGGGTAAAAAGGTGCAAAGATCCACTCCAATAAACTTAGAGGGTTAAGGTCTAAAACACAGATTCAGCCACTACAACAGAATGGGCAAATTACGCATAACGATAAATATCATCAATCTAGAAATGATGTATAACCCACACTGACTCACAAATTCTCCTCTAAGGAAGGTGGTGTTCAAACTTTCTGTGCTGCCCCCACCCTCCCTGCCTGCCACGCCCTGTGCTCGCCACCCCCCCTTACCTAATATCCAGCGTCAAAAGACACGCAAGATCATTTGACGCACATGCTATGGCGACGCCACACGTCACATGACCCCGCAATGTCATTTGACGCCGTGTTGCTGAAGATAAGGTAGGAGAGGTTCACGCCCCCCCAGAATAATCTTGGCCCCCCACTTTAGCACCCTGCTCTAAGGTACTGTATATACTGTAATCTGCCCCAGACCAAAACTCCAAACTTGAAGAAAATATAATCTACAAAAATTGTTGTAAAAAAGATGATCATTATAACCACCAAATACTAAAAACAAAACTGGAATTATTATCCTCGAAGACCCCAGAACACTATGGACTGATCAAATACTTACTACAAAAGTGACATTATATCCTATCCCCAATCTTATACTGTAGATGTTTTATAATTTTTGAGGGGAGAGCAGATCCTGGAAAAGATGACAGGAGCGAGCACTGTGATACTCATAAAGAAGGTAAAGACCAATGAGCTGGACCTTGCGTACAGACTTATTTCCCTGCGAAACAAAGATCTTAAGGTGTATAGTAAGATTCATGACAATAGATTAAAACCAATCCTTCCAGATCTAATACACAATGAAGCAATAGGGTTTATTATTGTGTGCCAGGCGTAGTATAAAACTAGGAAATTATAACTCTAGACACAAAGCCATCAATATGATAGACACCAGACAAGGCATTCAATATGATCAAATGGAGATTCCTAAATAAGATACTGGAAGCATTCGACTTCAAAGAGTCGTACCTTAGTGCGGGTACAAGCTCTTTCCAAAAATTCCTACTGCCAATCCTGAAAATCCTCAGGGGTGATTTTTATCAAATAAAAAATCACTAATGGGACAAGGCAGGGCTGTCCTCTTCGCCCCTGTTGTTTATATAGAGCCGCTTGCAGCCCACAATCAGAGAAAATCCCAATATTCAAGGTATAAATGTAACCATTCCAAGTCACAAAATCCTATCTACTAAGTGAATTTCTATTACAAATGGAGGGAGACACATTTAAAATACTTGGGCATTAAAACTATATTCCTATTAGATATCTATTCAGATCTATTCACCCAAATCAAGGAGGATTTACAAATATGGAAATAAATGTCACATATTATGAATGCGTAGCATATACCTCAGTAATAATGAATAATTCTCCCCAAAACCGTACCAACTTCAATTCCACTTAAAATATATCAATGTTATCCGGAATAAAATAGTGCAATTTTTTATTATGATAAAAACCCAGAGTGCTAAGCCAGTCCTGCTAGCCACAAGGACAATAGGGTAGTAATGGTGCCTAACATTGGGCGATATTATCTAGCTGCACTCCTGAGCAGTGTGATAACTACATTTCTTGTGCCCCACTGCAAAAAATGTTTAAGGCCCCCCTAAACAAAAAAGAAAATACATTTGTGTTTCCACTAGGGACCCCATGCGGCCCGCGCTGTCGAGCACCTCCTCTACCCACACCTTACCTAACTCCTCACAGTTCCCTTCTTGTCCTCACACTTCCCCCTCTCATTCTCTCCCCCCTTTCTACTCATCTTCCCTCTCTCACTCACACTCCGCCACCCCTCCCTCAAACAGCCCCATTTCGTTCAATCCCCCCACAGACAATTACCCACCTGCTTACCGGACACACAAAACACACACACAAACTGGGGGGGGAGGGATGGGGAATAGCTGCAAAGAGGAATTACCTGAGTTCAGGGAAGGCCCCGACCCCACAGCAAGCAGATGCAGAGAGCAGCAGCCAACATGGAACTGAACCCAACATCCAGTGCCGGCCGGCAGGGCCCCTGCGCTTCGGGCTCCCATGCATTGTGGGGTTAGCAGCACGGGGGTACGCACTGCACCTGTAGACAGATTACAGACTGGCATTCGGGAATTAGGCTTTATGGTTGTGATAAAAGCGTAAATAAAAAACACAGTCTGAGGATTATAATGTTACAGAAATAACACGTGAATTTTTTAAGATAGCAAGCAGGTGCACACAGGAGGAAAGCTTCAAAACAAAAGCTTTGCTGCAGATAATACGGTATGAGATACATTTATACCCTAAAAACTAAAGCTCACACCCCTTTATGGGGGGGGGGGGGCTTGCGCGCGTCAACTAAATATTACATCTTTTGTAATGCATGATAATACTAAAAACTGAGTCAGTTTGTAATACATAACAAATTATGTAAGTAGTGCGTCAAACTAAAAACCATTATGGGGTGGTTATAATGTGATGGTTTTCTATTTCTCACCTGACATTGTAAATATGTGGAAAAGTTAAAATGTAAGAATCTGAGCGTATATCTCAGGCCGCTCTGGCCTGTGTTACATTTTATTTGCGGCTGATTGGAGTAGAAAAGATCAACAAACATCAGCAAGGAGCAAAAAACATTCCATTCTCTGGATCACACGTTTGCTCACACAGACATTTCTTCACATAGAAAAAATGACACACAAGACTTACAAACCCAAGACAAAATGGCGGACAAACGAAATCAAACAAAATGGCTGCTTAGATCCTAGTTCTGTTAGTACATACCCCCATTAATGTCCTTTTTCCTCAACTTTGTCTGTTGGGTAGACATAGAGTCTGCATTACTTAACCAATTGCATTAGGGACTCATCTCTGATTAGAAAAGGATAAAAAAAAAAAAAAAGATTTTGCTACAATTTCATGTGGAGGTGATACAGTTTACATTGAAGATATGGATCATGGTTAAAGCAAAATGTAAGATGATCTCATCCAATCAGACTTATTCCCTTATTGACAAACCAAAGTATCCTTGCGCGTACAGCACAATTAAGTACAATGATTGAAAAACAGGAATATTTGGATAGTGGGAAAGTGCTATCTAATTGAAAAATTAAAAATGTGAGGCATTAATCTAGAAATATTCCCTATCAAACTCTGAAGTATTAGGTATCTTCAAATGAGACATCTTCAATTATTACCGTTGTTGGTGAGTAATAAAGATGTTATATGAGGAGCTACCCCCTTGTAGACCATCCAAGCCACAACTATATGAAAGAGTGAGAACTGATCCTCCAAACCGATATTTCAAATGGTACAGCTGGGACAATGCATTAAACAAAATGATATTCACGTGTTACCTATGCCCAAAAAGATTGAGCAGAAATTTCCACATCCCATGGGTCAGTGCTGGAGGAACTGTGGCCAGATATTGGACAAGGCCCATACGTCAGGGCTCCATCCAGAAGTACAGAGATAATTAATCTCCCATATCCTAACGGCAGGCAGATGCTCTATTTAGCGGCAAGGAAAAATCCTTGAATACGTTTCCAAAGGGCGGTCACCAGAGAATCAATGAAGGGCGACTAATGAGGAAACTCATACGGTTAAGGAATTTCCATAAGGTTTGGGATCGCTGGGTTTAATAGATGAAAAAGTACCAGAGAGTTTCAGCCTCATACAGTAATTCTGCATGGGACACATGGTGAGAAATGGGGGACACAGGATTTGGCGATTGTTAAAAACCTTGCATTGTCATTGATCATGCTATCCTGATGTTACAGTAGTATTAAAGATTTACAAATGGAGAGACGGTTAGGTGGGTTTACCCCTCTCCTCAACCTCCCTTCTGCGTTGGTTTCCCTTTCACTTAATTCTTGAAAACATAATGAAAAAAATAAGTAACAAAAGAAAGAAAATACGTTTATATTATTGTAGTACAGTTTCTCAATCACCTCCCACCCACCCTCCGCCCACTCCGCACCCTCGGGGAGATTACACAGCCTATGCTACATGTGTGTGGTGCACTACCTGTTTGAAGCAGGAGATACTGACCTGTCTGCGTGATAGAGTAGAGACATGGACAGGCTTAACTTCTGTTCTGTAGTTCTTTCTCTGGTGTTCAGCGCCTATCCAGCTGTAGTCGGGCTACCAGGGGTTGTTCCGGAAATCAGCCCCCACTACTGCAGTCTTCTCCCTCCTGCCAAGGACTGATACTCAGACAGGAGTTTATAGTAGAACAAGGATCTTTATTGGTATACATCAGGCATCCACTGCAGTTCTCCCCACATGGTGCAGCGCCTGGTCTTAAAGTCCTTGGTGGCTGAAGTGATGTTCCCTTGTCTAACGACATGAGGGTGAGCACGCCTCATCCTGCCATGGGAGAGACTCACATCTCTTCTCCTCTCTTCACGAAGCAGGAATCAGACAAACTAACTTTTGCTACACCCACTTAGAAAAACTCAAGGAGGGGCGGGCTCATGGACTGTGCCTAATCCTGATAGGCTTACACAGGCCATTGAGTCACCACCTAATTCCATTACTCACAAGAGATGGCATAAGGGGTCAAGACCCATAGATTTAACCTGTTACTGCCTGTTGTAACAGGACTTACATAACAGGAATAACAAGGGGAAAGAAAGATATAATGGGACATACCCTGTTACACTAATATGTGTAAAATATAATTTTACTTTATAATAAGGTTTTAACTAGTAATTCTATTACTTTCATTATAGTAGTTATACTAACATTGACTAAAAGTACATAAGGTAAACGTTTGCAAAGGGGACAGTATGGACGAACAGTAAGGAACTGCTGAGGTATATTATACCAAGTGGAGAATGGCAAACATAGGATGTTCCTTCAATAAGCCCACAGACATGGTATAAGGGCTGCCCACAGTACAAAACATCTCTTGTACTAAGCAAAACCACCTAGAAAGCTTTCAACACTTTAAACTACTTTTTTTAAAAAAAATTAATAAGAACCCTCGTTCTCCTCCTTAGCCAGCCAGCTGTTAGTAAGGACTGGTTCTGAAAATAGACCACCACCCTGTTATAACGTTTAGGAAGTGTTATGAAACATTAATTGTAATTTTCAGTATTTATGGTACTGTAGGAGAGATTATAGGAGAAAACCAAAATGGCAAAATGAAGAATAAGTAAAAACACAAATAAGCCACAAAGTCAACAGTTGTTATAAATTTATCGATGTGCTAATAATGTATTAATTACAAGTTTAAGTGTCAGGCCTGTAGCTTACAATTTCACCCAGGAAGAAATGTATTCCATCTAGCACCATGAAAGAACAGACTAG
>WSYH01002062.1:37841-95776 GCA_036426205.1 Ascaphus truei
ACCAAGCACACATCCCTCTCCTCCCTCTGAGGTTTACAAAGGAGCATTAATATGTCCTGCCCCCCAACATCGCATGTATGGATTAACTAAAGAACCATCAGATTCAGCCCAAATTAATAAGCCATATATTGAATCAACTCTGAAATATAATGAGAAACTCTAGTCGCACAGTAACTGCAATGTTAGGACTGTATATACTCTGAGGGTTTATAGCATGTGATTCCTCTACCGTCAACACAGCATCTTCTAACCTGATGAGAAATTACCTAACAAGGATGAGCTATCTCATGATATTCACATGATAAAAGTTAACTATTGTGATCAAAATGTAGCCAGGATTGTTAGCATGACTTTTCAATGATCTTTCATCATAATATTATCTCACTGTTCAATACATGGTGTAGATACTGTATGGGCACAAGAGATATTTAAGACAACTGCTTAAAAATGTGTCTTCATCCAAGTTTTCCATTGTTTGTATCTGTGTTTACAAAACACACGGTTTCCAAATAATAAACAGACAGATTGATTAAATCTTTTCATACTGCACATAAGGCACATACACAAATGTTTCACATAGATACTTTATGTACTATTACAACAATGATAACACTTAGAAAGTCAGGTCTGGGTGTTTGGAGAAAACCACAACATTAATAAAATAACAAGCAACAACTTCTTCCCCACTGCACTCAAAGCTGGTGCCCTCATGTTGGGGAATTAGGGGAAACCGACATTCTATACAGGGTGGTTAATTTGTAGGCCAGTGCAAAGTTTAAATAACTGTAAACATGTATGTGTAAACATGAAGACGAGACGGGTTAGTATTAGAAAGCTTTTTACAGACTAATACATCTACAGTAGAAAAAAAACTAGGGTATGACCCCCAAATATCGAGGCCACTAGCCAGGCACTATGGAGTGCGTTTTAAGACAGAAGGTTGGACGCCCATTATTTAGTAATGTAGGTATAAATATAGATATAGGGTACCTCCGATACTAACATGGGGAGTGGGGTATTGGAACACCGGTAGAGGTACACGGGGACACCTCCCAGGGGGGCGCCCCCTAGTAAATCACAGCCCGGCTACCATAAAACCTCACCTGTCTCCCCTGTGTACCGCGTGGAGGTCCCTAGGAAAAGCCGTCCCTGTTGACAGCTCACAGCTTGATCCGGAGACTCTGCAATGGAGGGATCCCGCTGTGGATGGCGTCTGCGTGCTCCAACCGGATGTGACGTCACAAGTAGAAGAGAAAAAAATGCTCCCGAGGTTCACAGCACCTGAGTCTGATTATTCTGAAGGCGATTATAGATCACGTTCTGTATCCTTTGAAGGTTCTACCGAAAGTATACGGGATAACCAGGGGAGGTCAAGGAGTGACAGTAGGTCCTCCATTACATCTACAGGAGCCAGAGCAAAGACACAAGAACAGGCACCCCCCTCTTCTTCTTCTTTTTTATCAGCAGGAACAAGATCGCGCCACGAACCAGACGATCGCAGCGGAAACACAGACACACGCGGGCGAACGAAAAGGAAAAAGTATATGTAGATGAATCTACCAGTAATGTCATTAATCTCTCCGGAATAGAATTGTCTCATTCACAGCTGACATTACTCAACAAAGGATTGGGCTTTGCTCCGGTACAGGACTTCCATCTTTTCCAGACGGTTATTGATTTGCAACGTTTCACACGTAAATTGTCTCTTAAAAAGTTCTTTTCATCTAGAAGCCAATTTCAATCTGTTAACATGTCGGATGTCCCAGATTTCTGTGACACTAACCCCTCTGGTGATGTTAATAATATTGACAATGTTGTTATGTCAGATGTTATTTTGGATGTTGTGCCTAATGTCTCACTTCATACATTTCAGGAAACCTGCGTGTTGTCTGACTTGGATGCACTGCTTGAGCAGCAAGGTGAAGAAATCAACTCTTTCTCCCAACCTTTCTTCAGTACCCAATCATCTGGTTTAAAAAAGAAGTCTATTTTCTGCCCAAACAACAGTAGGGGACCGTTTATCACGGCATTTGAAAGGTTGGTAGAAAGAGACCTGAAAATATTAGCTAAGGGCTTTTCTTACTCATCTCTGCATGCCAACAATCTGACATATACAGAGGTCCAAGAGTTGAATGTCTTGAAAAGTAATAACGACATCATGTTTAGGAATGCTGATAAAGGGGGGGCCCTTGTTGTGTTATCAACTACTCAATACAGAGAAGAGGCATTGAGACAATTGGGGAATCCACAAAATTACACTTTATTGAAAAAAGATCCCACATCAGAATTTATGTTACAGTATGAGGAACTTATTGAATTTGGAAAAATTCTATGCACTCTAAACAAACATGAAATTGAATTTCTAAATAACCCACATCCCGTGATTCCAGTGTTTCACCATCTCCCAAAGATCCATAAGACCCTGGTCAACCCGCCTGGGCGTCCAATAGTGGCGGGTATAGGATCTTTGGGAGATGGTTTATCACGCTTTGTGGATTCTTATCTAAAACCTCTTGTTTTTTCTTTGCCATCCTTTATAAAGGATTCCACGGATCTCATGGTCGATGTACAGGACCTGGTCTGGAAGAAGGAATACAGATGGGTCACGCTTGACGTGGTCTCTCTTTATTCAATTATTCATCACGATCACGGGTTATCAGCTATTGCACATTTTCTTCAATTATCACAATTATCCACGTCACTTTGCACTTTTCTTTTAGAATCTATAAAATTTTTATTAACTCACAATTATTTTATGTTTGATTCACGTTTTTATTTACAGTTGTTAGGCACTGCAATGGGCACGAGTTTCGCACCTTCATATGCGAATCTATTTATGGGTTTATGGGAAGCACAACATATCTATCACAGTAGTAATATTTATCGTTCACAAATCATTTATTTCAAACGATTCATCGACGATCTCATTATAATATGGGACGGCGATGAATCATCACTTTATTCATTTATTAATACACTTAATACCAATGATAAAAATATCAAATTTACCTATGAGCATAACATTAGTTGTATTAACTATCTAGACCTGCTCCTGTACATCGACCATGACCAAAAAATCCAAATTGACATTTTTCGAAAACCCAATTCTAGAAATAATTTGTTATCAGCTAGAAGCTGTCACCCACAGTCATTACTCAAAGGCATTCCTAAAGCTCAGTTTATACGGTTAAGACGTATATGCTCGAATGATGATAACTTCTATTCACAATCAGAAGCATTGTTCGAAAGATTCCAGGCCAGAGGCTATGACATCAGGGACATCCAAGCGGCATTTGATCACGCTAGGTCATTAGATCGTTCCGTACTTCTAGAAAAGAACAAGAAAAAACAACATTTTGGGAATATATCAAAAACAGTCCCAAAACTAGGGGAAGTAAGCCCTTATTTTGTTACCACTTATAACCGACAGTCCAAACAAATATGTGATATTATACACAAACATTGGCACACGCTGTCATTGGACAGGGATATTGCAGAGTACATAAAAAATGGGCCACGATTCACATTCCGGAAAGCTAAAACCATAGCATCACATCTTGCACCTAGCCACTTTCAGTCAGAGTCTGTCAGAGTTAAAGGGATCCCTAAGGGCTTCTTTGCATGTGCAAATTGTTCTATGTGCAAGTATGCTCATAGTACTAAATATGTTGAGTCCAATGGAAAAAAACATTATATAAAGGAGTTTCTTAATTGTAATACGGCTTTCACCATTTATCTTTTAAGATGCGGCTGTAACAAAATGTACGTAGGACGCACAATTAGATCAGTGAAAACTCGCATTGCAGAGCATGTAAGACTTATTAAAAGAAAGGACACTACACACCCTGTCCCTAGACACTTTTCCAGATGCCCTGAAGGAGGTATAAATAATTTTTCATTCACTGCAATTGAGCATATACCATGTCATACTAGGGGAGGATACAGGGAAGGTGTCTTGAACAAACAGGAAATGTATTGGGTGTACACCTTGAACACACTCCATCCGGCCGGAATCAACCAAGACTGGGAGCTTAAGCACTTCTTGGTGGGATAATGGCCCCTTGTGGAGGGGTGTTCAAGGTGTGCTACATTGTATTGAACTATGCCCTAATATCGTACTAATGTATATTGTGTTATAAATTACCCACCTTGCATATAGAGATGTTCTGACAAATATATAAATGAATTGTGTTCATAGAATTTATTTCATTATCCTTATGAAGGTTATGACCATATCCACTTTTCAACCAGAGTAAATGAATAGTTAATTTAACATTAATTGATAGATTAATCTAATACCAGCAGTTGTAATACATCTACTTCTATGTTTTTAACCTTATACAGCATTAGGCTGTTTTTATTTATTTTGTCTAAATATGTATGCATTTTTGTATTTTTGTATTTGTGCATGTCCCCCCATGTCGTGGGTATGGTAATGAGAGCAATCATTAGATTATAGCCTATTCCTGATTGATCAGGTGCAGGTTAAATTGACCTTTATTTCGATTGGTTGTTGATCTGACTCACCCCCTATATGAACAGGGACATGTTTGTATGAACGGCACTCTTTGAAAAAGTCCGGGATAGGACGAAACGCGTCAGAGTGATCATGCTGTACTGTGCTGGTTGCTAATAAAGTTTTTTATATCATACGTTGGCTGAGTGAAGGTGCTGTGAACCTCGGGAGCATTTTTTTCTCTTCTACTTAATACATCTACAGTATGATGCACTCTTGTTAAAAAGGTATCACAGTATGCAGTGAATTTCCAGACTATTCTGGCTTTTCTGGCTTTCCACTAATACCTAGTGAATAGAAATGATTTTATGAATTAATGGAGGAATGTTGGTCATTAATTAATAAATAATATTGAATATGTAGCGGCCAAAAAAATTCTTCCTTGTGAGGCATTTCGTTCCTTCTCACTTTTACGAGTTGTCAGGCCCTGATCTATTACCCGTGCACTGAGACTGCAATCTATCAGGGGAACGGGTAAAGAATTTCTCCTGTAGGGATTGTCTCCCTATCCTGGGGCCTAGCAAGAGATGGAGCGCGTCGTCACGATCGAGACAATAGTCACTACCCCCAGAAGCCTGTTCTGTACCGCCTCACAACACCGCTAGGGGGAGACTCAGATCTCACTGTTAGCTAGCAAGTATGCACAACACCACCAGTGTAGACAGTGCAATCCTCTCAGTTATCGTATATGCAATTAATTAAGTAATTTGTACCCTAAAATATGGGATCAGCAACTTGTTTAATTTAAATAAAATATCAAATACGGTACAACTATCAAATAACATGGTCTTGTGTCAATCAGTCTCATCACTCATCCAGCAGACATATATGTAGTATTAAGATTCATTTCCTTCACTGTGGAAATCTGGCTATGGCACCACTATCTGCTTTGCATTTCGAATACCAAAATATTTCCGCATCAGTGCAAATATGTGTAAAATTTGAGTATTGTCACAGTAAGCAATGTATAGTTATCACATATACTGTACTTAAATACAGCACATTTCACAATTAATGGAGGAATGTTGGTCATTAATTAATAAATAATATTGAATATTGAAAATGTGCTGTATTTGCAAGTACAGTATCTGTGAGTAACATATACATTTCTACTGTTGACAATACTCCAATTTTACATTCATATTTGCACTGATGCGGAAATATTTGTGTATTCAAATGTTACATTCATATTTGCACTGATGCGGAAATATTTGTGTATTCAAATGTAAACAGCAGAAGTTTGTTTCAGTTCTACAGTGAAGGAACCAATTAACTCTACATATATGCTGCTGGATTGAGTGAATAAAGACTGATATCAGGAGCGGGCGTTTCCTGGACCTGTCGGGACAGTGCCTAAATAGAAAGATACGCGTGGGTTGTGGGAACATGGCCCAGGGCGAAGACACAATCAGGGGGGCTCCGTGTCACTGGGTGGTCCCCACTTGCGCCAACCTCGAGCAGGGGGGGCATAATCACATGATGTGAGCCTTGTTTGCACAATTTTGGAAAAATAAAAATTGGCACCCAGGTCTAAGACTCAGCAGGCTCCTCCAAATGTGAGCCCTTTTCGTGAACAGATCATAAGGAAGCATACCCAACGCTTGAATAGCACCTGGCGGCTCCGTGAAGATCTAGCCTACGCATTTGACTGGGCCTGACTGGGAGCTGGTGTTTTTAAAACACACGTCCTAACGTTAGGCAGCGCCAGTCCTCCAAACTAACCAGGATCCCCCATACGAAGTAATGAAGTTGCCTCTGAGCAAGAACCATCCCGTACCATACATTGTGAACAAGCAACCTTTTACTATTTCTTATCTTAACGATGACAACTCAGTTGTACATTAACATGATATAACAGTACACGTAACGTCGATAGCATGATATAACTTCCGGTTCACTCTATAACCATTCCTATTACTAAAGTGCTCAGGACGTAAAAAGGCGGCAGGCGGCCCAGAGTGGATTGTCGCTGTACATTTGTGGGCTACTGCCCGCTCTATAGAGTTTGTCCTTATACGAACCTGGGAAAGAATGTATCAATCCTGCTGAGCCACCGCTAGTAGTCCTAACTTTAATGTTAATGTGTAAGGCAGGGATCAGCGCACTGATGACCTATGCGGTGCGGTGTCAGCTGTGCCGTTTTTTTTTTGGATTACCAGAATGACCTTAGGGTTCGCCTTGTGTGTCACAGGCGTAGGTGACCACACCTCTTCTCCCCGAAAAAGGGTCCCTCGGTGTATCCGTTCAGACACTTTCGCTGTCGCTGCTGCTCCACCTGCTCGTCCCAGGACGGTGTAGCGGTTCTCACTACTCTCCGTTGCGCGGAAAAATGTCCTAAGTGGACAATCCCTATGCCACTTTACGGGCGGGTGCCCTAGCATATTTCTCCGTCAGCAGGTAACCTCTACGTGACATGGAACTGATCCTCATGGGCCGGAATAGTCCGGCGAGCAGGCGGTGTCACGACCCCCTGCGCTTCACACCTCCCATTGATCCGGCGAATCTCCTCCTGTGCTTCTCTGACGTGGGTCTTCCCCACGCAGTAGATCCGGCCTGTTCTCCTCCCCTAAGCAAGTCCGACCTGTCCATTGTGGCTTCCAGCCGCACCTGACCCTCTCAGCAGGTCGCAAGGTTAAGTTCACACATAGTCGCCCTCCTATGTTGTCTCGCTTTCGTAGCGCTTCCCATGGAGCAATTTGGCCGACCTTGCCGAGACACGTGACCTCGACATCAACCTGTGCACAACAAAATATGGCTGCACACCTGTTACCAATTCCTGGCGCTCCGGAAACCACACACATACAAGGTCTATAACGGTTTGGTTCTAATCAAACTCCTTACATTAGCATGAACTTTCAAGTACTTGATCAGTAATATTATCTCACTGTACAATACATGTTGTAGATACTGATAAGGGGCACAAGGGATATTTAGACAATTGCTTAAAAAATGTGTCTTCATGCAAGTTTTCCATTGTGATTTCTGTGTTTAAAAACACACGTTTTGCAAATAATAAACAGACAGATTGAGTAATCTTTTCATCTGTCACATATGTACATACACAAAAATGTTTCCCATAGATACTTTACGTACTATTACAACATGATAACAGACTTAGAAAGTCATGACATGACGGCGGTACTGGTCGGTGTTGGAGAAAAAAACAACATGTAATAAATAAACAATCACCAACTTCTTCCCCACTGCACTCAAACCTGGTTCGCGTATGTGTTGGGATTATGATTATACCAGTTTGGGAAAGTGACTGCGACATTCTAACAGTGTGGGTTAATTGTAGCCGTTTTGTAACGGTTAGTTTAAATAGAACTGTAAACATGTATGTGTAACATGAAGATGAGACGAGTGTTCGATTTGAAACGTTACAGACTATATTAAACATCGACAGTAATGAGCACTCTTGTTAAAAAAGGTTCAAAGTGCAGTGAATTTCCAGACTATTTGGTCTTTTCTGTCTTCTCACTAATACATAGTGAATAGACATATGATTTTATGAAATAAGAGGAATGTTGGTATTAATTAATAAATAATATTGAATATGAAAATGTGCTGTATTGCAAGTACAGTATCATGTGAGTAACATATACATTTTATGTTGCACATACTGCCACAAGTTTAATCATATTTGCACTGTATGCGGAAAGGAAATTATTTGTTGCATTCAAAGTCAAACAGCGAAGAAGTTTGTAGGCCAAGCCAGTCCACAATGAAGGCATGATATTTCAACTCGATCATAATTGATGCGTTAGGANNNATGCTGCTGGATTGAGTGAATAAAGACTGATTGACAACAAAATCATGTTATTTGATAGTTGTACCGTATTTGATTTTTATTACAAATTAAACAAGTTGCTGATCCCATATTTAGGTACAAATACTCTAATTAATTGCATATAGATAACTGGGAGATTGCACTGCTACATGGTGTGGTGTGGTGCATACCTGCTAGCTCACAGTAGATCTGAGTTTCCTACGGTGTTGTGGAGGCGGTCAGAACAGGCTTCTGGGGTAGTGACTGATTTGTACTCACGGTGACAGCGCCTCCATCTCTTGCAGGCCCCAGGGATGAGGGAGACAATCCCTACAGGAGAACTTCGTTACGCTTCCACTGATAGATTGCAGTCTCAGGCAAGGTATAGATGAACAGGAACACACTTTATTGTACACTGCAGATCTTACAGTATTCACAGCAGCAGGCAATTCTTGAGGCTTCACCTTCAGGATATACCCTGGATCTTCACTCCAAGCCAAGGGTATTTTTTTAAACTCAAACCACGGTGAAGGTGCCAACCCTTACATCTCTTACATATGGTGTGAATCACACTAACACAATGCTATGTTTTTAGTGCAGACAGACTTAATGATACGTAGACCACAATTATTGCCCAAATGTATTGTCATGTGTCATGTCCGATGGATCATTTCAATAATCCTAATGACAAATCATTATCCAGGATACAAAATAAACAAACACAGATCAGCACCGTCCCGTGTGAATGTTTGTGCAGAAGGCTTATCACATGCTCTTAAAATTGATGTAATACTGCGATGCCAACCGCCCTTCTTCTATTCTACCTTCTCAAGCTGGTAACTTAAGGCTTCTACAAGTGCTACTTACTGTAGAAGTAACAGGATCGTTATACCAAGGAGACGCACAATGGATTCCAGTCTCCACAAGCATTACCATGATGAAGAGTTTGATCCAAGAGGGTTATTAGATACATATTGCTATAATGGAACCTTGGTAGTGCCAGTTACTTTGTAGCTTTTCCACAAGGCATCCCTGAACTGCTAGAGTGCAATAAGGTCAGGTGTAACCCACGGAAGGTGGGCACCCCGTACCCTTATTCTGCATAGTGGAGCATGGGTATCACAGTGTTTCAAGGACTCGGATTGGAAATATTCGAGCTCAGAATCAGGGTCGGAATTACGTCGATTCTGTGCCACGGGCAGTTGGTAAGGTCAGCCAGAAACTGCTGTGGGTTAAAGTTTTTCTAAATGTTCTTGTGAGGAGAACTTTTGGGCTTGCTTGGGGCCGTTTAATTTTCCTTACACAGTACACTATTGCATGGTCACTGAAAATGTCAGGAAGGATGCCAGAGAATAGGATTCTGCAGGGATTTGAGGAGAAAATCCAGTCAAGCAAGGAATGGTTGTGCGATTTCAGGTTTGTCCGTGTGGGTTGGGAAATGAGTTGCGATAGGTTAAGCGATTTTGATTTGTATCTGGATTTTATGGTTTTTAGGGTCAAGCCAATTGAAGTTGAAATCTCCAAGAACTAGCAGCTCACTCTTCTTATTCAGAGAGGAAATGGAGCCAAGAAACTGGGTGATATCAGTCAAGGACTGTAGAGGGCCTTTAGGGGGGCGGTAGATGCCAGCAAGCAAGATGGGCTTAGAAAAGGGGAGGCAGATTTTGCCAACTAGGATTTCAAAAAGAGGGTGGGCTTGGGGGACAATTTAACAGTGTAAATTGTAAGATGTCTGCAATTTAAAATAACACCCCTCCTCCTCTCTTTGACCTATCTCTCCTAGAAATGGAGTATCCCTGAATGGCAATATGTGCATCGGGTTAGCCATGTTTCTGTAAGAACGATGGCTTTTGGTTTATGCATAAGGCACCATGCCCTTAGTTCATCCAGTTTGGGCAGCAGGCTCTGGATATTTATATGTGCGACAGATGGCTCTTTTTTGAATTTGAAGGGGGTATAATCAGCGGTATGGGACAGAGTTGAAAAAGGAGGGCCTGGGTTAGGTTCAATATCACCTGCTAAAGAGAGTAATAGTAGGAATAGAAATTTGAGTAGTTGTTTGCAAGTTGTAACCTTATGATGTTTGCCATTTGAGTTTGTGGTGGTTGGTGTGCTGGTTTTCAGAGTTCTCCACCAACATTCAGTAGATAGTGAAAGGCTTTTGAGTACTCAAGGGTGTATGGTGATGTTGGGCATGGGCCAGGAGGGAGGAGTTTGTAGTGGATAGGAGTACTATTTCCATGAGGCCACAAGAAAGAACAAAGTGGAGGTATATACCAGGTTCATTATGCCAGAGGTAGGTAATGCTGCATGGTGCTGTAGTAAGCCAAGAGTGTGTAGACTAAACAGCAGAGGTGTGCCTTTTCCTTGTCAAATGTCTTGCTGCATTACAATGCTAGGGTCTATTCGGGGTTTGCCGTGGGCTTTATGGGTGAGGGAGGTAGATGTGTTCAGTCATTGTTGGGTGAGGCTGTAGTGAAATAAGTTGTAATGGGGGGGCGTTAAATTGTGCATGCTACAAGCATAGGGTCATTGTTTGGTCATATAAGCTTTGGTGGAGGGAGAAATTGTGTTGATATTTGTTTACTTCGCAACAGTCGCTAAAGTTTTTGGATGAGGAAGAAGCTACAGACAATGACTTAAAGACAAAGTTTAAAGAGCGTTGGCAGAGGACACCATCCAATGACCTTTATAAACCATTGAGGACTGGTAAGAATTATTTTTTTCATTGTCATTGGTAATTAGTTCATATTTGCGTCATCAGTTTTACCAATTAATCCAAATTAATTTTGCTTCTTGCACAATGTGTTAAATACCACACAAATAGCACAGTACCCATTTACTTTCATCGTAAAATCTGTTGAAGGCCTGCAATTCACCTATATCACGTAAAATTTCTATTGAAAATGTTCAAAAAGTGGATTGAGTAGGTTGATTATTAATACTTGTAACTGTGATGTGTAAAACTGTTATTTAGGTAACGTACAATTAAGGCCCATATTCTATAAAGTGTGGTAGTGCCTATCTGGCACTAACACATGGAAATCCCCATTGAAGTCAATGGTACTATTCTATATGCCAGGCCTGCACAACTCGTAAAGTGAGAAGGGCCGAACTGCTTCAAGGAAAAATAAATTGGGCCGCACGGGTAAAATCATCATCATCATCATCATCATCATCATCATCATCATCATCATCCTCAATCTTGTTCTCTTATCTTCCCTTATGCTCCCCCTGGATGTTTTGAGCAATACTTAATCCTTGGAACCCGTGAAACAGGTCCCACCAGTGAGGTTTGAGCAAGGGGTTGGGTCACCCATTTCTCTCAATCACTTTTCCACATATTATTTATTGTTTTCATCTGACAAGTAGCGCCTGTCTTTTACCTTTATCTACACAACTAGAACAGAAGTTCCCACGCCAATTGGCCGTGAACTTGACCGATGCCCTAAGTAGTTCCCACACCAATTGCGCAAATATAATTTAAAATAATCTGTTCTGTGGGTCTGAGCGGGTTGAAATTTGCCTGGTCCTCATGCGGAAGGACCCTTGCCATAGTGGCAAAATATCAGCCTTTCACGACCCCCGGAACCGGAGATACCAAAAGACAGTCTAAAAGCACATTACCAAAGTGGCTTTTTTTCTGCCATGCAAGTCAATGGCAGAAACCTAAACTTTAACATTACCCTGACTCCGTTCTGTTGCCACGAGAGGGTCGCAATTTGCCATGCAACCCTGCCGCAACTAGGACTACATGGTGACCGAATCTGAGCCCTCTATGTTGAACAGAACCGGAGTTGTGGGTTCCAGGTTTCTGCTCATTCTGACTTAGCCGTTTCAAAGCTTTCTCCGCCATTACGCTCAATGGTAGGACCCTCCTCGCCGGCGTGACCCTTTCTCGCCGCCATTACTGGTCGGACCCTGTTGGGGTGAAGTGAGAGGGTTCCTAACATCTAGGGGCAAAATGAATTTTACCTCAGAAGTTCCCACGCCAATTGCCCTAGTTCCCACGCCAATTGCCCTAGTTCCCACGCCAATTGCCCTAGTTCCCACGCCAATTGCCCTAGTTCCCACGCCAATTGCGCGATCAGGCAGTAAAAAAACAGTGCAGCAAGCCTCGACATTCTAGAAACACTGTATTTTGTTATACAGTACTATCAAAGGAGCAAATGGAAACAATGCACAGTACAGCAAGACAAATCAACATGTTCTTTTATTGGTGCAGTCAGTTCAAAAACATTTATTTACAAATACAATGTTGAAGCATTTTAAGTAACATATCCTTTATTAAAGAAACACAGTACTGTATACAGTACAGTACAGTGGGATGGTGCGCAACACTGTCCATCAGACCTGCACCAGTTCAGTCCTAGGGGGCAGCAAACAGGGCAGGTTTTCAGGGCAACCTTGAAAACCGTGCCTGTTTGCGGCGAACAGGGACTGGAGTTGTGCATGTCCTGTGTAAAAAAACACACAACAACATCTCCTTTTTTAAGTACAGCGGGTATTGTAGGGCAAAACATGTACAGTACAATACAGTTCAGCACAAGAGTATGGTCTCCCTGAAAGTCCTCCACATTGTCTATCCATGGCCGATTCCTTGCATGGCGTAAAACGCCATTAATGCAGTCTCTAACGCCTTTCATTACAGGATCTGTAACTGGATAAAAGCGCCGCATTTCTTCCACAATGTTTTTCCTTAAATTGACAGGAAGCGCCTTTTTTACGCGATTCCCATCGTAGTTCACTTTGAACACCCACTCGCAATACAACGAGTAGGGAACATGGTGCTTAAAAATGATCAAGGCATACTTGTGGAGTACACCAGCACTCTTCACCCTATAATTCTCCCTGAGCTTTGGTGGCAGATCGCTCAGGGTGATGTCGGGCACCGTTTCGATGCGAGCGGGTGTAGGTCTTTTGGGAACGGGTGTGCTTGAGGCGACGGGCGATGGTAGGTTGTCTGGGAGGAAGCTTTCCTCCGGTCGTGGTCGCCGTGTTGTCTCCTGGCGTGGTCTTGACGGGGTTGTCATGTCCTCCTCAATGGCATACATGTACACTACATCATCTGGTGGAGGGGGTGCGCTTGGTGATGGAAGTGGGTCGAAGGTCCCATTCATCACATCCATGTCACCCTCCGGCATCGAGGGTAACAGGGGCATTAGCACTGAGCAAATAATGTATGCCCGCTATGTCAGCCTCTATCTTCTCCATCCGTCGATCCATCCGTTGTTCCATTTGTAGCATCAGTTGCTCCACATTTAGCATGGTCTCCAGAAGCAGATCTATCTTTGCCAGCACAATAGAATTCCCGGGGAGATCCACACTTATCCCATTCAGCATCCGGTCTAACGAGCTGCTTCTTGTGAATGGCGTCTGGACATCTGGGGGGATGGGTGCAACGGAGGATGAGATGGGGGTTCCATGGACAGAAGCGGCATCGAGGGAGAGTGGAGGAGGTGACCTCTGGATACCCGGTAGAGGAGAAGCAGCAGCGTCGTCGAAGAGGGATGGAGAAATTGACCTTTGGATTTCCGGGCGAGAAGCAGAGTCGTCCAAGAGCAAAGGAGACAGTGACCCGTGGATTTCAGAGGCGGCAGCGTCGTCAGATGGAACTAGAGAAGATGGGGGTGGAGAAGACGGGCTGAAGATTTCCGGGACAGCTACAGCAGAGTCGTCGAAGCATATCTGAGGAAGTGGTCTGCGGGTTCAATGGGTTGGCTGCCAATCGTTTTGTGTCGAGAGTACATCACCGTTTATCTTCTTCACATAATGAGGCTTACGTCCAAGAAAACCCTTAGCCTTTGGGGTCAGCAGAAGGTTTTCTTTATTGGCCTTAGCCTGTCGCTTTGCCCTTGGCGTGGAAATGGCTACCGCCTTTCGCTTTTTCAGCTTGACAGGCACGGCAGAGGTGAGTGGGCTCTTGCGTCCATAGAAACGGGGCTGCTCCATGGAAGCAGGAGGCACAATGCAGTATCTGGACAAGGGCAAGTTCAGATAAAGATCATGGAGTGGTGGGCTATGCAAAGTGTGTAACCTTTTATGCATGGCGACCAGGTACAGGTGTTGAAAGTGGGCGTACTCTAATGTGAGTCATTACCGTATAAATACACCATCCATTTTGTGGATTCACTGCACATAGAAAACACATCGACTAAACATCGAATACACATTCTTGTGTTTGTATTTCTTTCTACTCGCAGCAATGCCTGTTAAAAAGATTTCAAAGGATCTCAGCATGCGAATTAGGGAGATGTACACGAGCGGACACCGAATTGCAGATATCCAGCGCTGGTTAGCTACTTCTGACCTCGTCAACCACAGTGTGCCATCATGCATACGGAAAAAACAGAGACCGCAAAAGGGCACCAAGGGTAACTAACACGTAAGTATATTTATAAAACTTAACAAAAAAAAATATAGAAAACTGTACGTACTGTACTGTTCATACAGTACAGTACAGTACATCTACTGTACAGTTCTGTATCTACTGTAATACTGTTGTTATTTCTGTTGATTTCCCGGCTTGCTAGTGGCCGCCCCTCGGCGTGCCACGCGTCATAGACGCGCGGTCACGCGTCTTCGGGAGCGTGCGCCCCCTGCACGCGCGTCCAGGGGCTCCCCGAGGGTGTCAGCGGCAGGGGGTTCCGGGGGACCCGGCGGACCCGGCAGCGGTAGGGAGAGCGCCCCGATCGGAGGGCGCTCTTCCGCTGCTTCGGCGCGCGCCCGTCACTCTCGGGCGCGCGCCAGGCTACTGCTGCGGCCAAGAACGGGCAAATGCTCGAATAAACTTGGCCGCAGCAGTATATAAACAGCAGTAATGATGTACACAAAACCTCTCCTCTCTCAATGAACTACTGTACTGCAGATAGAATGAGGAAAAGATAAAGACGGAAAAAATAATATTACTATACAGTATATAGTATATATATTATACAGTACATTACTTATCCAATGTCAAGCTGCCAAAATAACTTAATAAAGACTGCATTATGTATTATTCCAGATTATTTTTATATTTTTTGATTCCTGATAAAATAAAATAAATATTTATTCACTTTCCTGTGAATGATAATCATTGACAACCACCCCTACAGTGCACTAATGAATAAGAATGTTTGGAAATGTTTCTCCGATTTCAATCTGCCAGAAGAATTTAATAAAGGCTGCAGTACTGTATGTATTATTCATGATTATTTTTATCTTTGTATTTTTTTTTCCGTGATGAAATATCAGTTTACTCTCAATTCAGATTTACATTTCAAATTGGAGAGGGGATTTTCCAAAGCGTTACCATTAACAAAATAGGCCTCAAAGGGTTTGGGGGAGGGGGATGGTGTGATTAGACGCAGGCGTACTGAGTCTTTGTATCTCTGCTATGGGCGGATTAAGAACACACTGGCAATATGCAGAAGATTAACGACCCAGTGGAGAGAGGGGGTTGGTAGGATAGGGTGACTCAGCCGATTGACGCTTGGCTAGGGAGGGATTAAAAACACAATGACAAAAGTACTGCAACTGCAGAAAATGAATGACTCTGGAGGTGTGTGGCTGAAATAGTTAACAGCACTGTAATTTCAAAAGGCAGTTCATCATAATAATTTGATGAATAAACCCCCAAATACAAACCCCAAATAGAGTACATAAAAAGCAAGTCACTTTAACTCCTGTGCCCCATGCACCAAAAACAAACAGTAGATTTTCTATATACAGTATATACTGTATATACTGTATATATATCATAAATGAATATTCATACAGTATAAACGTCCATTTTTACACAGGACATGCACGACTCCAGTCCCTGAGGGCCGCAAACAGGCACGGTTTTCAAGGTTGCCCTGTACTGTAGCAGTAAACCATACACCTGTTGATGGTTTGAATTGCTGTGCACTTTAAATGTTTCAACATTGTACAGTATTTGTAAATAAATGTTTTTGTACTGACTCCACCAATAAAATGTTGATTTGTCTCACATTGTTTCCATTTGCTCCTTTGACAGTGTAACAAATGTCGAGGCTTGCTGCACTGTTTTTTTACTGCCTGCCTGGGAACTAGGGCAATTGGTGTGGGAACTAGGGCAATTGGCGTGGGAACTTCTGTTCTAGGGCACCTAGAGATAAAATTCATTTTGCCCCTAGATGTTAGGAACCCTCTCACTTCACCCCAACAGGGTCCGACCAGTAATGGCAGCGAGAAAGGGTCACGCCGGCGAGGAGGGTCCTACCATTGAGCATAATGGCGGAGAAAGCTTTGAAACGGCTAAGTCAGAATGAGCAGAAACCTGGAACCCACAACTCCGGTTCTGTTCAACCTAGAGGGCTCAGATTCGGTCACCATGTAGTCCTAGTTGCGGCAGGGTTGCATGGCAAATTGCGACCCTTTCGTGGCAACAGAACGGAGTCAGGGTAATGTTAAAGTTTAGGTTTCTGCCATTGACTTGCATGGCAGAAAAAAAAGCCACTTTGGTAATGTGCTTTTAAACTGTCTTTTGGTATCTCCGGTTCCGGGGGTCGTGGAAGGCTGATATTTTGCCACTATGGCAAGGGTCTTTCCGCACGAGGACCAGCCAAATTTCAACCCGCTCAGACCCACAGAACGGATTATTTTAAATTATATTTATATATTTATATACAGTATATTTATTTTAAAGATATTAAAGAATGTACTGTTTTGTATTTAAAACATGTGACTGTAAACCATACTGACTGACAAATGTTTTCACACCGTGATGAAATATCAGTTTACTCTCAATTCTCACAGTGCTGTGCACATCTGATTTACATTTCAAATTCGAGAGGGGATTTTCCAAAGCGTTACCGTTAACAAAACAGGCCTCTAAGGGTTGGGGAGGGGGATGGTGTGATTAGACGCAGGCGTACTGAGTCTTTGTAGCTCGGCTATGGGCGGATTAAGAACACACTGGCAATATGCAGAAGATTAACGAGTCTGTAGAGAGAGGGGGTTGGTAGGATAGGGTGACTCAGCCGATTGACGCTTGGCTAGGGAGGGATTAAAAACACAATGACAACAGTAACTGCAGAAAATGAGCAACGCGTTGTGTGTTATTTTACACAGGACATGCACGACTCCAGTCCCTGAGTGCCGCAAACAGGCACGGTTTTCAAGGTTGCCCTGAAAACCTGCCCTGTTTGCTGCCCTCTAGGACTGTACTGGTGCAATCTCAACCCGCTCAGACCCACAGAACGGATTATTTTAAATTATATTCGCGCAATTGGTGTGGGAACTACTTAGGGCCTCGGTCAAGTTTACATATTTATATATTTATATTTTAAAGATATTAAAGAATGTACTGCATTGTATTTAAAACATGGGACAGTAAACCATACTGACTGACAAATGTTTTCACACATGTACTGTACTGTAGCAGTAAACCATACACCTGTTGATGGTTTGAATTGCTGTGCACTTTAAATATTTCAACATTGTACAGTATTTGTAAATAAATGTTTTTGTACTGACTCCAGCAATAAAAGAACATGTTGATTTGTCTCACATTGTTTCCATTTGCTCCTTTGATCGTGTAACAAATGTCTAGGCTTGCTGCACTGTTTTTTTACTGCCTGACCGCAAAGCCGCAAGATTGGCAACATTGTAAAAAAAGAGCAATGAGCGCGCAATTGGCGTGGGAACTAGGGCAATTGGGGTGGGAACTTCTGTTCTATGGCACCTAGAGATAAAATTCATTTTGCCCCTAGATGTTAGGAACCCTCTCACTTCACCCCAACAGGGTCCGACCAGTAATTGTGGCGTGAAAGGGTCACGCCGGCGAGGAGGGTCCTACCATTGAGCGTAATGGAGGAGAAAGCTGTGAAACGGCTGAGTCAGAATGAGCAGAAACCTGGAACCCACAACTCCGGTTCTGTTAAACCTAGAGGGCTCAGATTCAGTCACCATGTAGTCCCAGTTGCGGCAGGGTTGCATGGCAAATTGCGACCCTCTCGTGGCAACAGAATGGAGTCAGGGTAATGTTAAAGTTTAGGTTTCTGCCATTGACTTGCATGGCAGAAAAAAAAGCCACTTTAGTAATGTGCTTTTAAACCGTCTTTTGGTATCTCCGGTTCCGGGGGTCGTGGAAGGCTGATATTTTGCCACTATGGCAAGGGTCCTTCCGCACAAAGGATCAGGCGAATTTCAACCCGCTCAGACCCACAGAACGGATTATTTTAAATTATATTCGCGCATTTGGCGTGGGAACTACTTAGGGCCACGGTCAAGTTCACGGCCAATTGGCGTGGGAACTTCTGTTCTAGGGCACCTAGAAATAAAATTCATTTTGCCCCCAGATGTTAGGAACCCTCTCACTTGACCCCAACAGGGTCCGAGCATGTACAGTACTGTACTTTAAAATAAATTAAATATGCAATTTTACTATTACTGCGCGCGCATGCACAGACTGGGTACTGACGAAGGTATTAGACTTCAAAGACAACAGCTCGCAAACGCCCCCATGAGTTTTTACACGGCATTGCAGAATTGCAGACAGCGGGAATAAAATGCTTAAATCACGGGCGCGAAAATAACGCAATACACTCCGGGCGAAAACGACACAAAACCGCACATAACCGGGATAATCTGAAATTTTCGGAGCTAGCCGAGTTAGAATAAAGTTGGTCGCCACTGTAGGTTTAGTTTAATTAGTTCTTATTTGATTTAATTTGTGAAAACCCTTTTGCTTCCATTGCAGTGCTATTGTGCACCTAGCTGCTGTCAACAGATGTGCAATTAATTTGTTTGTTGCATACGACACCTTAGGCACAGGTTTCCCCAAAATTATTATTACCGTGTGCATTGGTATAGTTACACCAAACACCCTGGTAATCTCTCTCTTAATTTTCCTCCAGAATGGAACAGCTTTTGGGCAAGTCCAAAATATATGGTATATTGAACCTCTATAACCACAATTTCTCCATCACAATGCGCTTGCTCCATTGTAAATATGTGCTAATCAATCTGGGGTTAAATACCATCTCATCATAATCTTGTACTGTACCTATTTTCTTTAATTTTGGTGCAGACTGATGAGCTCCCCAATGCCTCCCATATCTCTACCCAATCTCCTCCAGGAATCTCTACTCCAATATCTTTTCCCCATTGAGCCATATATGAGTGTTTCTCTTTTTGGTCTAGAGAAGTCAGAGTGGAATATATTTGAAATCAACCCTCACTGATGTGATTGCAATGTGCACATCTCTTCAAATTTGATTAAATGTGTATTCCCTTGCGGAAAAGATTTTGAAATAAAATGCCTGATTTGTATATCTCTTAAATAGTCTGAAAGTGGAATATTGTATTTCTTTTGCATTTCTTCGAATGTATGTATTTCCCCCAGAAACATAACATCTTTAATCCTAATTACAGTATATCTCTTGTAGCCCAAATATTATTCCTTCCCGGGACATATCCTGGGGGGAAATTCATCCCTCCATAAGGGGGTCATAAGTGAGGGTTGTCTATATAGTCCCTTTTTTTCTCTCAATGATCCCAAATAGTTGGTGTGAATTTAATAACCGGGTGGTTATTGGGGATCCATAGTGATGTGCCTATATTCTGTACCGGAATCTTTCGCCTCAATTTCCAACCATTTAACCACCAGGCTGGCAAATGACTTAGTTGTGCTACAGCAAAATATTTGTTTAGTGCCGGCAATGCTAGCCCACCCTCTGATCTTAATGCAGTAAATACACTTCTTTTTATTCTAGTTTTTTTTTCTTGCCCCAGATAAATGTATACATTTTGCTTTGCATATCATTTAAAATCTTGATTGGAATGTTAATTGGAAGGCTATGAAATAGATAAAGCAATTTAGGGAGAGAATTAATCTTTACTGATATTATTCTGCCAATCCATGAAATACAATATTTATTCCACTCTTCCAGATCTCTCTTAATTGACATGAACAGTTATGGGTAGTTAGCTTTATAAAGTTCCGAATATCTTGCAGTCAGATACACCCCCAGATGTTTGATAATATATTTTTCCCATTTTAAATAAAAATGTAATTTCCATCATTTTAGTGTCCCAGTCTCTACTCCTAACGTCAATGGCTCTGATTTTGTGTTGTTTATTTTATAATTTGAGAAAAAATGGAATCTTGAAATATCATCTGCATAGAGAGCTATTTTATACTCTAGATTATTTTGTCAACCTTTGATATTTTTATTGATCTGAATTTTGTTTGTAAAGGCTCTAAATTCAATGCAAATAATATAGGTGACAGTGGACAACCTTATCTGGTCCCATTATTTATATTGGTCCCTCCGGAGATGATTCAAGCAATATTTAGCAAGGCTCCTGGTTGATTATAGAGAGCCTTAATTCCATTTAGTATATTTCCCCCCATCCCAAATTTCTCTAAAATTATAAACATATATGACCAATTTACACGATCGAAAGCTTTTCAGCGTCGAGTGAGATTAGCAGTGTGGGTGTTTTTGTTGCGTTTGCTAGGTGGGTAAGCTGTATCACTCTTCTAATGTTATCTACCCATAATAAATCCCACTTGATCAGGATTATTTACTCTGAGTAGTAGTTTATTTAATCGTGTTGCAATCATTTTACTGTTAATTTTAATATCAGTATTGATCAGCGAGATGGGTCTATACTTACTACAATAATTATGGTCTCTTCTGGGTTTTTGGATCACAGAAATGTGTGCTCTCAGCATTGAGGGGAGAATTTCCTTCCCCTTCATAAAAAAGAGTTAAGTAAAAATAGTAACAAATCGGAGGGATTAAGCGCTCCCGGCGACAAACGCGTTAGAGGTTTCTCTTTTATTTAGGTTACATGCTTCAATACATTTTTGTTATTTTGCTATTTTTGCCTCCAGTTCTCTTTTTCCCTGCAGTGCTCCGATTTTTTTTACTATTTTTACTCTTCTTCTACACCAAAGGACGCACGCTGTATACCGGAGAGATTGGCACACCTGCACATGGTCTTGTAAGTACGCTTACCATTACTGCTTATCACCGTGGTTTATGCATCACTAAGGGAGACGTACAGCGGTCAGGTGGGTCTGCCGGTTCCCATCGGGGAGCCCCATATCTCTGCATGCTAGTTAGCCCCTATACTATGTGATCGCCAATTTGGCTTATGCTACGGTGGAAGATGGCAGCATTTATTCTTGATATATGGTTGCCATTCTGGTTTTAAAGGGTTAATTGGATTCATCTCCAGCATTTACGCTTTGCTCTTGGAGTTTGTAGCTCCTATCATTGAGGTGTGTTCCTCCCTATACTGCTGTAAAAAAGAGTTAAAAAGTTTTCCTAGAAAAAGTACTAAAAGTTTTAAATGTTTTATAATAACTATTTGAGAGTCCGTCCGGACCAGGAATTTTTGTATTTTTAAGTCCCTTAATCACCGTCAGTAACTCTTCTCATGTAATCTCTGCATATACTAGAGCTCTAGCTTTATCCTTCAAGGATGCTAACTGACAGGAATTCAAATAAGTTTCTAATTGTTGTTTGAATACCGTACAGTATATTAGGGGTTTGTTTATGTTTATTTTGTAAATTGTACAGAGGAGTAGTATGCTATAAATTCATCCTCCACTATCTTTGGGTCATATGTGGTTTCTCCGTTTCTCATTTTGATTGATTTAATAGTGGAGGAAATTTGAACCTTTCTTAATTTCTGTGCCAAAAGTCTGTCCGCTTACCTTTTAGGTAAAACAGCTGTTTGGTCCATTTTAGGGCTTTTTCCGCTTTATTCATTTGCAGAATTCTCAAATCTCTCCTGATTAAAGCAATTTTTGATCATTTGAATCTGTGGGTTTTTATATATGGCATCAGCTTTTGCTAGTTCTATTGAACATTTTGTCAATGCATATTTCCTCTGTTTTTTCATCAGCGAGGCAATGGCAATAAACAGTCCCCTTGTTTCTGCTTTTTCTGCTTCGCAGATCATTGAGAGAGCCATTCCGGGTTTATCGTTAAAAGGAAAACATTCTGTTAAGTGTATTTATCTCATTAATCACCGCAAGGTCTCTCAAAAGTGAGTCGTTTAACTTCCACATATGTCTCACCCTAGTAGTGTTAATATCTTTAAATGTGCACGTTACCAGTGTGTGGTCAGAGCAGGTGATTGCGTTGATCTTTGTGTCTGTTACTGCTGGGATTAGTGAATGCTCTATAAAGAAAATAGTATATTCTTGAGAATACTAGAGGTTGAGCTGAATGAAATGTGCAATCTCTCTCTTTATGGTACTGTACCCTCCAAATATCCCATAATGCTATACAGTATCTTGTATACATCTTGCTAAATTTGTATCCTTTGTGTCTTGTTTGCTCAACTTCTTTTTGGGGAGATTTGATTTATCTAACTTTATATCAAATACTGCATCGAAATCTCCTGCCAAACATTTTTTCCCTTCTGCAAACTTTGATAATCTAGAGAAAAACCGTCTCATAAAAACGTGCCTGTTTCTCGTTGGGGGTGTAAATATGTTAGCCAGAGTGATCACTGTGTTTGCGATTTTATCCTTGAGGAATAAAACTGACCTTCTTTGTCTGAGTCACTTTCCTCCAGAGCAAATGGTAACCACCTTCTGACCAGTGTGGCCACTCCTCTTTTCTTCACACGTGCTGATGCAAACAACACTGAAGAGGGGGTTCTGTCTCAAAATCCGGGTTGATCTTGTTTCCTGAAATGAGTTTCCTGTACAAAAACAACATCCAACAATTGCTTATTAAAAAATCCTGCAAAGCTAATTTTCTTTTTCTGGGATTGTTTAGTCCTTTAAGATTTAGCTACCGGAAGTCCTCCCACGGGGGAGTGATGAGGCGGTGCACAGCAAAGAAGGGATGGCTACTGGATTGCTCCATTGTAAAAGGTTTAATACTCCGCAACAGATTAAAAAACACAGAGCAGGAAAAACGCTTACGCGTTTCACGCTAACTTGCGCTTTATCAAAGATAAAATCCCGTGGGAGGACTTCCAGTATCTGCATTTCGACAGCTGAGTGCATGCTGACTCCAGAGATGCCACGATCGAGGAGTTTGTGAGTACCATACCCCCTTACTGATCGCACCGATTCAGGACTGTTTTGATTACTCCAGGAGACTACAGACCGATTTCCCTTTGTCACGAGTGGATTTGTTTTATCCCTTTATTGTGATTATACAGATTTCCTCTCACTAGTTCATATATTGGGTGTCTGCTCTCCTCAATAGGAGTTTCATGCATTTGTCCACAACATTACTTCAATATTAGAAATTCCGGAGTTAATTTGTTATTTTTCTTATTTTGTAGCCAAATCTGCATGGGTTACACTTACTTAATGTTACCTGTACCCACCACACGTGGACTCTGAGCACTGATTAGGCACCTGTTCTGTTTTTTTTTCTACTTTAACATTTAGCATACTTAATTTTAGCATATTGAAGTTAAACCATGTTTCCTAGACATTTTTATTACTTTTTGTATACATTTGAATTTTGTTCTGTTATACGTACAGGTTATCTCTTGCCTTGAATGTGGTGGGAGGTAAGGGGGAGAGCAAAGAATAAAAAAACAAAAACATATATATAATCACATGTACTAAAACTTTTTAGACTACCTCAAACTAAACTACCCCTTTGGGATTTCCGGAGGATAAAGGACAGCAATTTCGCCCTCCAGCTCCGATGTCACTCTCCGGGCCGGCCTCCCACATCTCCCTGGCAGGGGAGGAAGAAGGATTCTCTGTCGGATCAGTTGTAAAGTCTTTTTCCTCAGACTTTGTGTAATTCTTCTATTTGGCAAACCCTTTAGTTATAGGGCAATAGTCATTCTCCAGACACTTTTTGAATTCCTTCTTGGTCTCTGTGCTTACTTCCTTCATGTTAAGACGGGTATCCAAGTAGATATGTTGGGTAAACCCAAAGGCAGAGGTGATTTAGTTCTTTGTTCTATATCACAAGCTTAAATGGGAAGCCCCACATATCTGATTTGGTTGTTTCTCAGTCTTTGTGACTGGTTGCAATTCCTTCCTTTTTAACAGGATGGAGGGGGCCAGGTCACTGAATATTTGGATCTTGTGTCCTTTGAAACCTATCCACGGTTTCATTCTTGAGACTTGCATAATGGCTTCTTTCACCAAATAGTAGTGATCCTGCAATATAACATCTCCCATCTTGTTAGGGTCAGATTGTTTAGGATCTAACACTGTGTGCACCCTGTCTAATAACAGTCTGTCTTACGTCACTTCAGGGAGCATGCTCATCAACAGTCTTGTGACAAATTCCGATAGCGTCCCTGGCAATACAGCCGCTGGGATATCCCGTAATCTCAGGTTATTTCGTCTGGCACGGTTCTCTGTGTCTTCCATCAGGATATTTACCTGTGCTTTTAAAGCTAGCAGTTCGTGTTCAGTAACATTTTGGCTACCCCATCTAAACAGTCAGTTCTATCTGCCAGTCGTGTCAATATCTTCTTAATTCAGACACTGGTCATTTCTATTTGCATCTTTTGTAGCAGCGGTGTTCAAAGTGGGGGGCGCGAGATTACCAGCGGGGGGCACGAGGGTTTACAGAGACCCCACACGCTTCCCGGAGGCACTTAAATTAAGTGCTGGGGGAACTGTAGGGCCTCTGTTAACAATACTTACCTTGATTCAGCCGGCATCTGGAGACATGTCGCCATGACAATGCGGTGTCAAATGATGCCGCGGGGTCATGCGACGTCATGTTGCTATAACAACATGACTTTATGATGCCCAGACGTCTGAAATCAAGATAAGGAGGAGGAAGGGGAGCGCGCGGAGAAGAGGACATCCAGCAGGGGGCCCAGGGAAAAAAGTTTGCGCCACCCTGTTTTGTACCATACTTTTCAAAAGGTTGTCAAGATCAAACTTAGAAGTATATCTGGCACTGTCATCAATACCTCCTGGGGCTCCTGCTTCAGCATCTGCCTCTCCCTCCGAAGGGAGTCTCGTTCCACCGCCATCTTGGGCTCCTACGGGTTTGCTCAGCGTTCTTTTTTCAAAGAATTTTGAGGTTGATAGACTTGCCGGCTTCTTTTCCAAGTGCGGCTTCATTCATCTTGCTGGGTGGTCCGCAGCTGTTGTTGGCAGTATGGCACTCTGCCCAGATGCGCGATCAGCTGTTAATGCTATTTCCCTGCCTGGGGATCAGAGGAGCTCTGTGCTCAAGTGGCCATCATGTCGGCCAGCAGCACATGCACCTGACAAATGCATATTTTTACAAAAACAATGTGCTAGGTGTGCAATTTTTAATAGTAACTATCAAAATATTCCAATTTCTGGCAGAGCCAGGGTTTTACATTCTAGTTGACTAATATGTACATATTTTTGGAGATTACTTCGCCATTTTGCCGTAACACTGCTTGATGTATCTAGACCATTGTCTTTTATACATTTTATTTTTTAGCATTTGCACTAAATAGTTATAGGAATGGCACCCTTAATTTTTTTATTGATTCTACCTGTATACAAATGTATTTATCAAATGATTTATTTTGAGTTACAGCAAAACATAGCATCAGCTTGTTAGCTCACACTAATAGAACAGCTGCCAAGAAAAACAGTGGTTGTGGTTTCTAGTCCTGTTTGGTCTGACATCAGTACACTATTCCAGCCACTAGGTGCCTTAGGCTCTTCAACTCAATATCATTCTAATTAAAATCCGTCCAGAAAGTGTGGGATGTTACTCATTTAATTTTCATTTGCATAGCCATTAGGATTTCATTCAGAGTACCAACCTCAGTATGGGCTCCTTTTTCAGCGTAGGCTAATATATACACCTCTAGACTCTAAATTGAACTCCTCCACACCCAATTGGCAGATGGGTTTGGTAAAACCAGCCACGGAATCTGTGGATTGGGTTCAGGCAGGTTTGCCCATCTCTATTGGCAACTCAATATGTCGTTGTGTAAATGTGAAAATGAAAATAAATACTTACGATTTATTTATTTATCAAATGTTTTACCAGGAAGTAATACATTGAGAGTTACCTCTCATTTTCAAGTATGTCCTGGACATTGTTAATATGACAAATAATACATGGTTACAAATACAGTTACATAAAGGAACAGGGTATACATTATATACAATACTGTACATTGCATGCACAGTTAGAGAAGATGTATATTATAGGCTTATGTAACAGTTACAGACCAGATAAAAATGTGAGACAGCCTTAGTTTTGAAAGAACTGACACTGGTGGTGGATGTGAGAGTCTCTGTTAGGTTGTTCCAGTTTTGGGGTGCACTGTGTCACGCCTGTATGCCCACAGACCTGGCAAGACCCCAGTACTGAGGTGGGAAAGGTATTGCACCACACACCCACAGCAGTGGGAGCAAGCCCGGAGTGTGGTATAGCGTTGCTGGGCCTGTTGAGAAAGTAGTGATACTTGCAATGTCTTCAGTAGTAAGCGAGAGAATAGTCGTGTCCATGTGCCAAAGTCCAAGCGTTTGAAAAGAGAATCCAGTCTAGCAAGGAATGGTTGTGCGATTTCAGGTTTGTCCGTGTGGGTTGGAAAATGAGTTGCGATAAGTTAAGCGATTTGATTTGTATCTGGATTTTGTGGTTTTTAGGGTCAAGCCAATTGAAGTTAAAATCCCCAAGAACTTGCAGCTCACTCTTTTCATTCAGAGAGGAAATGGAGCCAAGAAACTGGGTGATATCAGTCAGGGCTTGTAGAGGGGCTTTAGGGGGGCGGTAGATGCCAGCAAGCAAGATGGGCTTAGAAAAGGGGAGGCATATTTTGCTAACTAGGATTTCAAAAGAGGGTGGGCAATTTAACAGTGTAAATTGTAAGGTGTTTGCAATATAAAATAACACCCCTCCTCCTCTCTTTGACCTATCTCTCCTAGAAATGGAGTATCCCTGAATGGCATTATTTACATCAGTAGTTTTAGGGGTTAGCCATGTTTCTGTAAGAACGATGGCTTTTGGTTTATGCATAAGGCACCATGCCCTTAGTTCATCCAGTTTGGGCAGCAGACTCCGGATATGTATATGGGCGAGAGATAGCCCTTTTTGGAATTTGATGGGGGTATTCTCAGGGGTATGAGACAGAGTTGAAGTGGGAGGGCCTGGATTAGATTCAATATCACCTGCTAAAGAGAGTAATAGTATGAGTAGAAATTTGAGTAGTTGTTTGCAAGTTGTAACTTTATGATTTTTGCCAATTGAGTGTGCAGTGGTTGGTGTGCTGGTTTTCAGGGTTCTCCACCAACATTCAGTAGATAGTGCAAGGCTTTTGAGTAATCCAGGGTGTATGGTGGTGTTGCGATTGGGCCAGGAGGGGGGAGTGTGTAGTGGATTGAGAGAGTAACATTTCAATGAGGCCACGAGAAAGAACAAAGTGGAGGTAAAAAGCAGGTTCATTATGCCAGAGGTAGGTAATGCTGCATGGAGCTGTTTTGAGCCAAGTGTGTGTGTGCGCGCTGAGTAAACAGCAGGGATCATAGTGTGGTCAGAATAGCTCACCGTTTGTTGCCATGTGTAGAAGAGTTTGCAGAAGGATGCAGTCCCCAGTCACCTCTAGTCAAACTATAGTCTAACTATATATTCTCACTTAAATGCTCACTTTAAGATGTCTCACTATATCATGCCAATTCAGTGCCACCATTCACACATCTCTACTCTCCATCTATAACAATGTAAAAATCCCTCAATGTTTCATTGTTACTAGCATCATACCTGTATGTTATGTGGAATTTATGTGTTATACAACGCTGCATTCTGCTGAACTGAAATGTACAAAGACTGTGCCATGTCCTTTTTTTGTCTCAACTCACACTGAAAAATACCAGCAAGATGCAGTGTTTATGTTTTGATCTGAGTTGCGTCTCTTTCTGGTATATCTGGGTTGGTCATTAAAGCTGCAGTTCAGACAATATCCTGCATGTGTGTTTTTTTTAATAAATCAGTTCTGTAGTAAGAAAAAACACTTTTTGCATTTTCTGTTTTAAAAAAAAAACTATTTTGAAAGACCAATTTTCTTGTATTCTATTTTGAAAATCAGGCTTGTTGCTATAGCAACCATTTACATTTCCCATATTTAAAGATGTCGCCAAACTTTGCTGATCAATAGACGGAGAACTAATTGACCGGCAGCTATGCTGTTCTTTAGGTAAGTAGAGATTGCCCACATGAAACTATTGAAGTAAAAAAATAAATAAAAAAGCCTGAACTGCAGCTTTAACCAGATAAGCGTCAGCTGCTTTTTACTGCAGGTCTATGTGATAAGAAATGCGTGGTCTGCATTACTTTTCTTAATGGGTTTCTGCATTGGTTTGCTCAGTCGCATTAAAGATGCTGTAAATAGTTGTGCAGCAATTTGAATACCCCAAATTATACAAAATGTATTAATTAATTAGATATACTGTAGGCAAAACCTGGTGTGTGAAATCTGAATGTTCCAAAACCTCACATTCCAAAACCCAAACCCTTAAGATTTTTAGAACGAGAACCTCAGGCCCACTACCCATCTCTAGTGCCTCTCACCATTTATTTTTCGATTGCTTTTTAGTTTTAAGTTACATTATTTTAGTTTTATTATTTTATGCTTATTTTAGGAACTCTTCAGGCTTTATTACACTATTTTAGCATTCGCTGCAAATTTTGATTATTTTTTCCATTACAGTATTTGTTAGAAACCAAAAAACTAAAAACAATCAAATTGAGTTTTAGTGAAATTGGAACCGTCAAAAACACAAAAAGATTTTCGAAAGAAAACCACGTCCCAAACACAAATATTTTTTTAAACTCAAACCACGGTGAAGGTGCCATCCCTTACATCTCTTACATATGGTGTGAATCACACTAACACAATGCTATGTTTTTAGTGCAGACAGACTTAATGATACATAGACCACAATGATTGCACAAATTTAGTGTCATGTGTCATGTCGGATGGATCATTTCAATAATCCTAATGACAAATGATTATCCAGGATACAAAATAAACAAACACAGATCAGCACCGTCCCGTGTGAATGTTTGTGCAGAAGGCTTATCACATGCTCTTAAAATTGATGTAATACTGCGATGCCAACGACCTTCTTCTATTCTACCTTCTCAAGCTGGTAACTTAAGGCTTCTACAAGTGCTACTTACTGTAGAAGTAACAGGATCGTTACACCAAGGAGACGCACAATGGATTCCAGTCTCCACAAGCATTACCATGATGAAGAGTTTGATCCAAGAGGGTTATTAGATACATATTGCTATAATGGAACAAATGATATGTTTGAGGATTTGGTTGTACTGTATATCCTATTACACAGCTGTTTAAAACGTTCTCTTCAGATATGTTCATTTATAGTTGATATTGACGTTACTGTAAAATATTATCAATTTTGGGGGGAACTGAAGCATGTGAATAAGCTCTTATATTTAGTTCAATTCTTTTCTGATGGGAAAAACAAAGATGTCTTTACCTATTTTCTAACTTTTGGGTGCAGGTCGCGTGAGAGGGGAAACCCTGCTTGATGTTACAATGGGACCAGTAGCTTTTCATCTCTTAACTGCCTGTGATTTCTTCAAAGAGATCAATGTGATAGAATTTACAGATGCAAATATCAGGGAATTTGAAATGTGGAGGAACAAGGAGCCGGGGGCTGCTGACTGGTCTCATGCTGCAAAAATAGTTTGTGAAATGGAAGGAAAGAGGTAAAGTATATTTCAGAACAAAATATAATCTTCAAGCTGAGAAGAATGAAACCTTCATTTGAGGAAGCAGGAAACCCCAACAAAAGAACCACAATGCTCAATATTGTGCATGCATTTTTAAAATATGTATTAAAATGATAAAAAGACAAAGTCAATGCTTCAAACTACACTTGTTTTTTTTAATGAAATGTAATTGTGAAACCACTGGATAAAACATAGTTAATTAACAGAATCGCAGGAATGGTAATGAATAGTTTCCAAGCAATGCCTACTATATGGTATGCAAAAGGGGGGTAAGTAGTCTCGTGTTAGGTATATAATAATCCCCTTATAGCCCTTAGGTGACAGCTAACAATGGGTTACCAATGACCAGTTGGTCACTTGGGGTACTAGGGGATTACCTTATTGAAAAGTTGCTAAACGTTTATTAATTGAACTTTTATTCTAGGTACTGACTATTAGAGATTGACGAACCTGTCAATATCTGATCCACAGATTTCAAAAAAAAAAAATCTCCAAAATAGGATCTACACATGGAGATCCGAAGGTGGATTGGGCACTAAAGTATACTGTGACAGTGGTGCTACCCAGCAGCTGGTTTAGCTCACAATGCTAAATGGTGTCCTATATAGCAGAGGTTGTGGGTTCTGATTCTGTTAGACACACACTGTAGAAATCTGTTATGCGCTGCAGGTATAGATGGAATGAAACTGGATATATGTAATCAGTATGAATCAGATGGGGGGAGAGTAATTGGGGAGCATAATCAAATAGGTGACATCCAAGGGGAGGAGGTGCGGTAAAGAAAGGGGGTAGTGTAAGTCCTCTATATCCTCAGTTGAACCCTCTAGTATCCTCCTCCCTCACAAAGAAACAGTGCAATGATGCAGACAGCATGAAAGTGCTCACAGGTTCAGGCAGTGGGGAAATCACCTCTCACAGCTAGATGTATATCAAACACAGAGCTCCCACGGCTGGTCAGGCAAAGGTTTAAACCAACCTCAATGCTCTGCATATGCCCCCTTCAGAGCTCTCATGGTGGGTCTGGCAATGGGGAAAACACCTCTCAAAGCTTGCTGTGTGCTCCACTGTGTGCTCCTGCTTCAAACTCCTGCAATCAGTAGCACTGCACGTCCGCAGTGTAAGCTCCTCCCTCTCCCCCCAGATGGGTGCCTCCAGAGACCAAATGCAGGCACAGAAAGAGACAGGCTCCAGGGCACTCACAAACTGATCCTGATCGCTTGCTTGATCAAACAAAATGAGTCTCCTTTGAGAAAGACCAGTCATTGGTTGAAACGTGTGGGGGTTTTATACTGTCACTTTTGTATGCTGCAATAAATACTTTTCACTTTTTTCTACATTGGGACCATGATTTTTCATTTTGTTTGATCAAGCAAGTGATCAGGATCAGTTTGTGAGTGCCCTGTCTCTTTCTGTGTCTGATTCTGTTAGAGCTTGATATCCGTTCCCCCTTTCTCATAAATGGCTATAGGTTTGTCAATATAGTTCTTGTGGAAATTCAAGTGTATGGGGGTGTAGGGGGGGGGGGGTTGGTATTGGGTGTGAGTAATTTGAATATACTTTGTATTTCCTCCTATTTAAGGTATTCGCCTTTTTGAGTACAGGTGTCCAGCTCTATGTTATTTGGAGGGAGATTTAGGAGATATATATAGTGCTTGGGACGCTATTAAAATTATTATCTTAAATTTACATGGTGTCAATTATGTATTCAGTGCTTTAGAGTACTATAAAAGTGAAGAAAATAATACAAATAAGGAAGAATTGAGAAAATACAGTAATTAACAAGGATAATTGAATTCCATTTCATAAATACTCATTAATTAGTGATTATGTAAAGACTGACAACTTTCAATGTTTCAACTCTTAATAAGAATACCTTAGCATTCTACTTTCTGCCATAGGGACATAACTCAGGTTTCTGTGGGGAAGGTGTAAAAGATGTCAGGAATTGGTAAAAGCTGAGATTTTATTTAAATCCATTCTGTACTGCACGGACACAGATAGGGACATATTTACTGACGTGATTTACCCACTGCCTGAACCTGTGAGCACTTTCATGCTGTCTGCACATTGCACTGTTTTCTTGTGAGGGAGGAGGATATTAGGGGTTCAACTGAGGATATACATGACTTACACTACCCCCTTTCTTTACCGCACTCCCTCCCCTTGGATGTCGCCTATTTGATTATGCTCCCAAATTACTCTCCCCCCATCTGATTCATATTGATTACATATATCCAGTTTCATTTCATCTATACCTGGAGCGCATAACAGATTTCTACAGTGGTGTTCTAACAGACTCAGAACCCATAACCTCTGCTATATAGACAACCATTTAGCATTGTGAGCTAAACCAGCTGCTGGGTAGCACCACTGTCACAGCATACTTTAGTGCGCAATCCACCTTCGGATTTCCACGTGTAGATCCTATTTTGGAGATTTTTTTTTTTAAATCGTGGATCAGATATTGACAGGTTCGCCAATCTCTAATAGTCAGTACCTAGAATAAAAGTTCAATTAATAAACGTTTAGCAACTTTTTAATAAGGTAATCCCCTAGTACCCCAAGTGACCAACTGGTCATTGGTAACCCATGGTTAGCTGTCACCTAAGGGCTACAAGGGATTATTATATACCTAACACGAGACTACTTACCCCCCTATTGCATACCAATAGTAGGCATTGCTTGGAAACATTCATTACCATTCCTGCAACTCTGTTAATTAACTATGTTTTAGCCAGTGGTTTTACAATTACATTTCATTAAAAAAACAAGGGTAGTTTGAAGCATTGACTTTGCCTTTTTATCATTTTAATAGATATTTTAAAAATGCATGCACAATATTGAGCATTGAGGTTCTTTAGTTGGGGTTTCCTGCTCCCTCAAATGAAGGTTTCATTCTTCTCAGCTTGAAGATTTATATTTTTTCTGAAATATACTTTACCTCTTTCCTTCCAGTTCACAAACATTTTTTTGCAGCATGAGACCAGTCAGCAGCTCCCCTCCTTGTTCCTCCACATTTCAAATTCCCTGATATTTGCATCGGTATCTATCACATTGATCTCTTTGAAGAAATCACAGCGGTTAAGAGATGAAAAGCTGCTGGTCCCATTGTAACATCAAGCAGGGTTTCCCCTCTCACACGACCTGCACCCAAAAGTTAGAAAATAGGTAAAGACATCTTTGTTTTTCCCATCAGAAAAGAATTGAACAAAATATAAGAGCTTATTCACATGCTTCAGTTCCCCCCAAAATTGATAATATTTTACAGTAACGTCAATATCAACTATAAATGAACATACCTGAAGAGAATGTTTAAAACAGCTGTGTAATAGGAAATACAACCAAATCCTCAAACATATCATTCGTTCCATTATAGCAATATGTATCTAATAACCCTCTTGGATCAAACTCTTCATCATGGTAATGCTTGTGGAGACTGGAATCCATTGGTATAACGATCCTGTTACTTCTACAGTAAGTAGAACTTGTAGAAGCCTTAAGTTACCAGCTTGAGAAGGTAGAATAGAAGAAGGGCGGTTGGCATCGCAGTATTACATCAATTTTAAGAGCATGTGATAAGCCTTGTGCACAAACATTCACACGGGACGGTGCTGATCTGTGTTTTTTTATTTTGTATCCTGGATAATGATTTGTCATTAGGATTATTGAAATGATCCATCTGACATGACACATGACAATACATTTGTGCAATAATTGTGGTCTACGTATCAGAGGAGAAAGTAGGTAAAGTGTCAGATAAATTGTTGTATACCTTTTTTCACCTAACATCCCTCTCCTTGCGTGATCATAAATATAACATGGTCATAAGTTGCAAATTGCTGGTCTTTTAGTAGGTAATGTTTCCAAATTCTCATGATGAATCCTGCATCACAAACAGCCTCTCTTATAAACTCCTCCTCAAATGACAGAGAGAAACTTGTGCTCACCAATCTATAGACGAACTTATATGACGCTACCATTAACATATGTCCCCATTTAGCATTGCTGCCAGTTTTTCAGGTTGTTACAAAAGCCTGGGGTCCTTGCTAACAACTTGAAGACAAAATGGAGAGCAGACAGTCCATCTGTGGCAGGACAACAGGCTCTAAAGGGTTATCTTGGTGAAATCACATTTGACAACGCGTTTCACTGTTCTTGCTTTGTCTTCTTTCCTTGCCACTCCTCACTGAAATTAAAAAAAAAAAAGGATCACGTGCAGTTTTGGAGCAAACAGTGGTACATGCAGAAATAAAGACGTGTCACTCAAAGACTAATAGGATGGGCGGTTTGGATCTGCGCGGATCACCGGCTCCTTGTTCCCGGTTTCAGCGGATCAATCTCAAAAAGGCAATTCTCATTTTGTGGATTTTTTTATATTACAGAATTATCAGTACACTTAGCAGATTCGCAACCGTGGGGGCATTTGTAGAATCCGATTCGAAGAATCCGCCAGCAGATGCTGAATCGGTGATTTGGTTTACAAATCTCCAAAGGTTGTATCCAGGCGGTTTTGATGAATCCGCGCGTATTAAAAGCGAAATAAATTTTTGCTTATTTGACACCGTAAAACGGATTTTGGGGGGAAATGCGAGAAAATATGTGAAGATTTGGGCGGAATCACCCATCTCTAATGAGTAAGACAATTAAAAATACAAAATGAGCAGGACCTGCTCTCACTGCTAGATGTATATCAAACACAGAGCTCCCATGGTTGGTCAGGCAAAGGGATAAACCAACCTCACAATGCTCTGTATATGTCCCCTTCAGAGCCCCACGGTGGGTTTGGCAATGAGGAAAACACCTCTCAAAGCTTCCTGTGTGCTCCTGCTTCAAACTCCTGCAATCAGTAGCACTGCATGTCCGCAGTGTAAGCTCCTCCCTCTCCCCCCAGATGGGTGCCTCCAGAGACTAAATGCAGGCACAGAAAGAGACAGGCTCCAGGGCACTCACAAACTGATCCTGATCGCTTGCTTGATCAAACTAAACGAGTCTCCTTTGAGAAAGACCAGTCATTGTTTGAAACGTGTGGGAGGTTTTATAGTCACTTTTTTATGCTGCAATAAATACTTTTCACTTTTTTCTACATTGGGACCATGATTTTTCATTTTGTTTGATCAAGCAAGTGATCAGGATCAGTTTGTGAGTGCCCTGTCTCTTTCTGTGTCTGATTCTGTTAGAGCCTGATATCTGTTCCCCCTTTCTCATAAATGGCTATAGGTTTGTCAATATAGTTCTTGTGGAATTTCAAGAGTAGGGGGTGGGGGGGAGTTATTGGGTGCGAGACATTTGAATATACTTTGTATTTCCTCCTATTTAAAGTATTCGCCTTTTTGAGTACAGGTGTCCAGCTCCATGGTATTTGGAGGGAGATTTAGGGGATATATATATATATATATAGTGCTTGGGACCCTATTAAAATTATTATCTTACATTTACATGGTGTCAATTATGTATTCAGTGCTTTAGAGTGCTATATAAGAGAGGAAAATAATACAAATAAGGAAAGGAGAATAATACATGAAGAATTGAGAAAATACAGTAACTAACAAGGATAATTGAATTCCATTTCATAAATACTCATTAATTAGTGATTATGTAAAGACTGACAACTTTCAATGTTTCAACTCTTAATAAGAATACCTTATCATTCTACTTTCTGCCATAGGGACATAACTCAGTTTTCTGTGTGGAAGGTGTAAAAGATGTCAGGAATTGGTAAAAGCTGAGATTTTTTTTAATCCATTCTGTACTGCACGGACACAGATAGGGACATATTTACTACCGTCTTCTGCTCATTTTGTATTTTTAATTGTCTTACTCATTAGAGATGGGTGAATCCGCCCCAAATCTTTTTCACATATTTTCTCGCATTTCCCCCCCCAAAATCCGTTTTACGGTGTCAAATAAGCAAAAAGATTTGGTCGCTTTTAATACGCGCGGCTTCATCAAAAACCGCCATTGGATACAACCTGTGGACGGATTTCTAGAACCCAAACCACGGATTCAGCGATCTGCTGGCGGATTCTTACGAATCGGATTCTACAAATGCATCCCACGGGTTGCGAAATCTGCTAAGTGTACTGATAATTCTGTAATAATAAAAAATCCACAAAATGAGAATTGCCCTTTTTGAGATTGATCCGCTGAAATCCGTGGACCAAAGGAGCCGGTGGATCCGCCGCAGATCCAAATCTGCCCATCTCTATTAGTCCTTTGAGTGACACGTGTCTTTATATTCTGAATGTACCACTGTTTGCTCCAAAACTGCCATGTGATCCTTTTTATTTTTTAAATTTCAGTGAGGAGTGGCCAGGAAAGGAAGACAAAGCAAGAAGAGCAGTGAAACGCGTTGTCAAATGTGATTTCACCAATGATAACCCTTTAGAGCCTGTTGTCCTGCCACAGATGGACTGTCTTCTCAGCATGTATGTCTTACAAGTTGTTAGCAAGGACCTCCAGGCTTTTTGTAACAACCTGAAAAAACTAGCGGCAATGCTAAAAATTGGGGGACATATGTTAATGGTAGCGTCATATAATAGTTCGTGCTATTGGATTGGTGAGCACAAGTTCTTCTCTCTGTCATTTGAGGAGGAGTTTATAAGAGAGGCTGTTTGTGATGCAGGATTCATCATCGAGAATTTGGAAACATTACCTACTAAAAAGACCAGCAATTTTGCAACTTATGACCATGTTATATTTATGATAGCATGCAAGGAGAGGGAGGTTTAGTGAAAAAAGGTATACAACAATTTATCTGACACTTTACCTACTGAATATCAAAAATACAGCAAACATCTCAATGACTACTTATAAATTAAAAGGAATGTACATTTTTAAGTGTTACTGCAGTGACATGACAGAGAAGTATATTAATGCATATATTTATTTGTGTACATACACTATATGTACATGTATGACACAACATTTATTATGTATTCTTTACATTATCTTTACAAATATCTTAGAATAAGGTTATACTATAAAAATGTAACCCAAGTTAGCGCTGAACTTAGAAAGATTCAGCTGGAAGACACAGACATACGGTAAAATACATAGTATAACAATTTTGATTTTCAGCCTATTGGGATTGGGGTGGAGGGGGTGAATTGGGAAAAATACATATAATACGTTAAGGAGAAGAAAACACATTGAAGAAAATAAAATCATTTCTGGACCCATCAGCCCATCTGTGTCTCTACTACAACGTATATAAAGAACCAATGGGTAAAATGGAGGCCAACTCCAGTCCTCAAGGGACAGCAACAGGTCAGGTTTTCAGGTTATCCCTGCTTCAGCACAGGTGCTACTGTCTTAATGACTGAGCTACTGATTGAGTCACCTGTGCTGAAGCTGGAATATCCTGAAAACCTGGCCTGTTGGTGACCCTTGAGGACTGGAGTTGGCCTCCCCTGATCTAATATCATCTAGGAAATGTAAACATTTAAGTGTAGCTGCAGTGACATGACGGGGAAGTGTCTGTATGCATATAATGTATTTATTTGTTTACATACACTATATGTACATGTACTGTATGACAAGATCTTTATTATTTATTCTTTACTGTACATTATCTTTACTAATATGTTAGAATTAGAATAATGTTATACTATAAAAATGTAACCCAAGTTAGCGACGAACTTAGAAACATTCAGCTGGAAGACACAGAAAATGCTTTACAGAAGACGCAGATAATCTTATTAAGAGTAGGTAATAAGGTGTACTCACATCCTAGCCATAACTTAGAGGGTTAGGTCTAAAACACAGATTTCAGCCACTAAACCAAAGAATGGCAAATTACGCATACATAAGATATCATCAATCTAGAAATGATGTTAACCCCACACTGACTCACAATTCTCCTCTAAGGCAGGGGTGTTCAAACTTTCTGTGCTGCCTCCACACCCCCCGCCCACCTACCCCACCCCCTTACGGATGACCGCCCTCTTCCATCCTTCTCGCACCCCCCCTTACCTAATATTCAGCGTCAAAAGACACGCAAGATCATTTGACGCACATTGCTATGGCGACGCACACGTCACATGACCCTGTGACGTCATTTGACGCCGCGTTGCTGAAGTAAGGTAGGAGAGGTCCTTGCCCACCCAGAATAATCTTGCAGCCCCCACTTTGCACACCCCTGCTCTAAGGTACCGTATATACTGTAATCTGGTCTCCCCAGACCAAAACTCCAAACTCTGAAGAAATATAATCTACAAAAATTGTAAAAAGATGATCATTTAACCACAAATACTAAAATAACAAAACTGGAATATTATCCTCGAAGACCCCAGAACCTAATGGCTGATCAAATACTTACTACAAAAGTGACATTACTATCCTATCCCCAATCTTAATAGATCTTTTATACATTTTTGGAGGGAGAGCAGATCCTGGAAAAGATGACAGGAGCAGCATTGTGATACTCCATAAGAAGGTAAAGACCCAATGGTCATCTGTGACTCACAGTCTTATTTCCCTGAGAAACAAGAATCTTAAGGTGTATAGTAAGATTCATGACATAGATTAAAACCAATCCTTCCAGATCAATACACAATGAGCAATAGGTTTTTATTATTTGTGCCAGCAGTAGTATAAACTAGGAAAATTATAAACTCTAGAAACAAAGCCTTATACTAAGCTAGACACAGAAAGGCATTCAATATGTATCAAATGGAGATTCCTAAAAGATCATGGAAGCATTCGACTTCAAGAGTCGTACCTTAGGGGGTACAAGCCTCAAAATCCTACGCAATCCTGAAACACCTCAGGGGTAGATTTTTATCAAATAAAAAATCACTAATGGACAGCAGGTGCTGTCCTCTTTCGCCCCTGTTGTTTATATAAAAGAGCCGCTTGCAGCCACAATCAGAGAAAATCCCAATATTCAAGGTATAAATGTAACCATTCCAAGTCACAAATCCACTACTAAAGTTGGAATTTCTTTACAAAATGGAGGGGACACATTTAAATAATTGGGCATAAAACTATCAATTCCTTTATAGATATCTATTCAGATCTATTCACCCAAATCAAGGAGGATTAAAATATGGAATAATGTACACATTATGAATGCGTACATAACCCTCAGTAATAATGAATATTCTCCCTTCAAAACCGTACCACTCAATTCCACTTAAATATATCAATGTTATTTTTATGCAATTTATTTATTATGATAAAACCCAGAGTTCTAAGCCAGTCCTGCAGGACAACTCAAGACAAAGGGGTAGTAATGGTGCCTAACATTGGGCGATTTATCTAGCTGCACTCTGAGCAGGTTTGTAACTACATTTCTTGTGCCCACTGCAAAAAATTTAAAGGCCCCCTAAACATAAAAACAAAATACATTTTGTTTCCACTAGGGACCCCATGGGAGCGGCCTGTCGAGCACCCCTCTCTCCCACACCTTACCTACACCCTCACAGTTCCCTTCTTTTCCTCACACTTCCCCCTCTCTCTCTCCCCCCTTTCTTACTCTTCTTCCCTCTCTCACTCACTTCGCCCGCCCCCTCTCCCTCAAAACAGCCCCATTTTGTCAATTCAATCCCCCCCACAGACAATTCAGCACACCACACACACACACACACACACACACACACACACACACACCACACACACACACACACACACACACACACACACACACACACACACACACACAACACACACACTACCGGGGGGGGGGAGGGATAAGGCTTGCAAACAGGATTACACTAGTTCAGGGAAGCCCCGACCCCACAGCAAGCAGATGCAGACAAGCAGCACAGCATGGAACTTGAACCCAACATCCATTGCCGGCCAACAGGGCCCCCTTGCTCTCGGCTCCCTTAGCATTGTGGGTGTTAGCAGCACGGGGTTACACACCACTGCACCTGTAGACAGATTACAGACTGGCATTCGGGAATTAGGCTTATGGTTTTGATAAAAGCGTAAATAAAAAACACAGTCTGAGGATTATATTGTTACAGACAATAATCCACGGAATTTTATTAAGTAACAAACAGGTGCACACAGGAGGAAGCTTCAAACAAAATGCTTTCCTGCAGATAATACGGTTGAGATACACTTATACCCTAAAAACTAAAGCTCACACCCCTTTATGGGGGGGTCTTGCGCGTCACTAATATACATCATTTTGGTACATCATATATACTAAAAACTGATGTTCAGTTTGTAATTACATAACAAATTAATGTAAGTGTTGCATCAACTAAAACCATTATGGGGTTAAATGTGATGTTTTCTACTTCTGCTCACCTGACATGTAAATTGTGAAAAAGTTAAACTGTAACATCTGAGCGTATCTCATCCGCTCTGGCCTGTTACCCTTTCAATTGCGGCTTATTGGGACTAGAAAAGATCAACAACCATCACTAGGAGCGAAAAACATTCCATTCTCGGTTCACACGTTTGCTCACACAGACATTTCTTCACATAGAAAAATGACACACCAAGATTACAAACGCAAGACAAATGCGGACAAACGAAGTCACACAAAATGGCTGCTTAATCCTAGTGCTCTTTACGTATCCCCCCCCCATTAATGTCCTTTTCTCAATTTTGTCAGTTTGGGTAGACATAGAGTCTGCATGACTTAACCAATTGCATTAGGGCTCATTCTGATTAGAAAAGGAATAAAAAAAAATAAGATTTTAGTACAATTTCATGTGGAGGTGTAAAGTTTTACATTGAAGATATGGATCATGTTTTAAAGAAAATGTAAGATGATCTTCATCCCAATCCAGACTTTCCCTTATTTGACAAACCAAAGTATCCCTTGCGGTACAGCACAATTAAGTACAATGATTGGAAACAGAATATTCTTGGAGGTGGGAAACGTGCTATCTAATTGAAATTATAAAATGTGAGGCATTAATCTAGAAAATTCCCTATCAAACTCTGAAGTATTAGGTACTTCAAATGAGACATTTCATTTTTCTACTGTTGTTGGTGGAGTAATAAAAGATGTGATGATGACTAGCGATTGTGCCTTCCCGGTTCTTGCCCAGTGTGTCCTCATCGCTCCACCTGCCACTCATAGATCTGTTGATTAGTTGGTGGTCCACAACTCGAATGGCTTCCGTACACAAATCGCAGATACTATATATCGACTGTTGGTGTCAGACCTCTCGAGCGTGTGTTGTACACTGAGCAATGTAACATGGTCACCTACAGCCTCACACACATTAATATGACCCAGTGGGTCTCCTCTCATCGTAGTTATCCTCCACCCCATTCGATTTTAAGGTGTGCAAAACAAGATTGATTGCAGTCCCAGATATGTTCACCTACACACATATCACCTCTAGGTCTGTGCGCCTGGAGTCGCGCCGACGAGTGGACTAGAGTCAACCAATACACGCCAATGAGTGGTGACACCGGCCTCCATTACGTCGAGTTGGCTCTCTCTTGTCCGTGTTGTACATTGTCGATAGACTACGACATGAGCGTGTGTGCCTTTATCCTCCTATTCGATAGTGCTAGGCAACTACGTTCCTTCATCATGCTTTGTTTATACAGCGGACACTGACAAATCCCATTCGCAAGGAGATGTGTCCACAATGTGCTGTGAGGCGGCCTCCCTCGGGCCGGCCACTCTGACAGAAATAACATGGCATACTGGCGCGACTCTAGCGGTGATGAAGATCCTATGACGGTGGTCGTCTGTGCAAGTGTGTCGCGAATTACGCGCTCTTGGGTTGCTGTCGTCGGGCTGGTTGGATAACGAGTGCTTGAAGAAAAGACCCCATCAGTGGTGTGTGCAGCCTCAAAAGATCAAACGTGGTTCACGTTGCTAGTCAGGGTACAACCACAGCTGGGAGAATGTGGGGACACGGATGTTGTGGCCGTTGTGCGTCTAGTACAAACAACTCGCTGGCCTAACACGCGATTGACCATGCATCTTGATCGATACGTTATCTATACCCGATGTACAATCGGATACTTCCATTGGTGTACGTGTGGTGAGGGATTGAACAAGCCCTCCCGCGTCGCCTGTTCGCGTGCCTCACGCCGTGTCTTCCTCGTCTATGGGCTGTTCCTCAGCTGGCTCCTCATCTTTTTTCTGAGACACACCTATGAAGAAAACGAGCATAAGTAGTGTCAAAGATGTCAGTGTTTCTCATCTAATGCTGCAGGTTGTAGAACGTGTTTCTCGGCCCCGCAACCTCCCCCCCCACCCCCGCATCCGCCCACTCGGCGACGGGAGTTGTCACAGCCCATGCTACATGTGTCCTTGTGTGGGCCTCCCCCCTGCGTATTTGAGTGTTCTAGGTGGGCAGTGTTTAGCCTCGACTCTTGTCCGTCTCAGTAGACATGGACAGCTTAACTGCATGCTTGTTTCTGGTCCTCTGCTCAGTTCGTGTGGCTGCTCGTCTGGCATGTTCTAGCTGCCGCCCCTCTGGGACCCTGTAGCGGTACCAGGGGTGTTTCGGAAATCAGCTCCTGCCGCATCTGACAATGTGCTCTCCCTCGCCTGTTCCTAGGTGTCTGGCTGTCATTCACACCATGCAATGTACGTGACCGACATCATACTACTTCATATAGATAGTAATAGTGGGCTAAGGAGAGATTGCATTTACTTTGTTATTTTATACAAACTCTCAAATGTTTGCGCAATCCACAACAACAAGGGTGTATTTCCTGCACATACCAACGGGTGCGCAAACAGACTATGTCCCCTTGTGCGCTCTTACCTAAGGCCTTGGTGGCTGAACGTGAATGTTCCTAGTGTGCTTTTTCTTATCGTAGCCATAGTGTGCAACAGGTTCGACTATGTCACCACACAACGCCCACACATAATACCCCTGTTGTTATAGCGGCTATTGTGGATAGTACAAAACTGACCCTAAGCACGCTTTTCGTCCAGTCCTATATGCTGTACTTAATACGCAATGAAGAGCATGTGTACGACACGAACATTCCTTATTCAACTTATTGCTCAACGACATCCCCGACGTCGTTGGGTAATGCGTCGTCGAAGTGTAGTGGCGGTGCATTAACTCCCCATTCTACTGGAGCTGGTGCTGGTCTGCTGGTCGTAATCAATGCCCTTGGATGGCGTAAAACAGCCGATATACGCATGGCAGGTCGACCAATACTGGTGAGTTTGTGTTCTTGACCTTGCACAAGACCGCGTGCTATTATGGTGGGGTTCGAAAAAGGGAAGGCAGGCCTGTGCGTAGTCATGCGCGTAACCTATGTTACTGTGCCATTGGGTGGTGCTCGTTATAATTATCTGGACATATCTACACTTACATTTATCCTGGTGTGGTGTGGTGACACCAGGGAAAGTAAAGGTAATTTACAGCTATTGCACGACTGCGCGGGTCGTCGCTGTATCACTAAGGTATGGGGTAGTAATGTAATGGTATATCATATATTTCCTTCTGTCTCTTACTGGCTGTTTAACTAGTAATTGATACACTATGGTCAACCTTTCCTCTAGGTAAAAAAGTGGGTATTTGCCCTTCCTAACCGTAGTCGTGGGCCTAATGGTACTATAGGCGAAACCGTTTTGCAAAGGGTGCTACTTTAGCGTTATGGTAAGTCGGGCTGAAGAGGTCGTAGATAATGAAGCAAGCTTTGAGGAGACTGGTCCCAACATCTAGCATAGTGTAATGAATAACTTGTTGCCTAATGTGAGACCATGACCAGACTATTGGTGTACAAGGGCTGTCATCAAAACGAGATCCACCCTCAGAGATGCTATGCGCTGCGTCTTTGTACGCGCGCACAATGCAAAACTCTGACCCGTGCAATACCACAATAGTAGGGGTGTGGTCAACCCTAGTAATAGTCACATTTTACTACAACACGATTATCACATGGTGAAATACGACACATGATCTTGTGTTTATACAACACACTACAACTGTGCTAAGTTATCCGCCTTTCTCCTTCCATGACGCAGCCTGTTAGCACAAGATGTCGGGTTATTTAATTGTGGACCACTACCCGTGATTATAATTTGTTTAATGGGTCACTCACATCGTTTTTACGTGGCTGAAACATAACGGTGACAAATCTACTTTCCAGGAATTTTACTTGTTCGACCACATCGGACCGAGGCAGGAATATTGACCAGAGGAAAAACCAAAATGGCAAATAGTGTACAGTTATACATACGACCTATAGAATCAGCAACGCATCGTCCAATGCCTCCACCACAGTCACAGTTGTTTTAATTAATCGATGTGCAATCACTTCAGTGACATACTCTACAGTTTACGCGTTATGCCTTTTCCAGCAGCCGTGGCGGATGGGGCCCCAATGTCCAGGGTGCTCGATCGGGTCGGATTTTCGACACTGTTCCATGACAGTATGGGACAGAACTTAGACGATATTTACATAGGCTGCAATTTGCTCATCTGCAGCTTTGTCTAGCCCTAAAGGGCGAAACATGCCTGAAGTAAATGCAGTATATAATTTTTACTGTATGCCGTGAATTTACCGCAACAGCGACAAGTGCCGACATCTTCCTACCATGCGTCGTAGTGTTCAATTCCCCAAAGTGGTGATGCTAGTTATAATACTGTCCCTGCCACCATAACTCGTGTATGTCAACTATTCGTGGGCAAGAATACAGTCACAACCGCAATACGCAACCCGGGGTATACCGCCGCAGGTCGTGGGACTAGCGACGTCGAATACAGTGTGTCGGCCAGGTGTATGTGCTGGCGCCTTAATGTACATTAGCGCGTTTCACAGCAGTAATCCATGTGACAGATGTGTAAATAAATAACAATAATACAGTGTGTATCACGACACTGTGCGTACATCACTATAATGCTTCATCATAAAAATTTACATTTAGGAAGAGGAGTCCCCTGCTCCGAAGAGCTTATACAATCTAATTGGTAGGTAGGAGAACGTACAGAGCCAGTAGTAGGGCGTTCATGCTATTGCGTCTGCAGGGTGGGCCAAGCTTTATGTAGCATGTGTATATCACATAGCCACGGTGCAACTCAATGATCCCCTTCAGCTAAATTAACTAAAGCGTGCAATAAACGTGTGTACGGCAACTTTCATTTCAACAACAAATAATTGCAAAAAACAAACTTGCAATAGATGGCCTATGTATTAAATTATTGCTTCGGATTAGTGTAGGTTAATCGCTTATATGTTACAGTACGTAAGGCTATGTGTCGCTTTTTATTCGGTTTTCGGACACCAGTCCATGAAATTTACAAGGGCTGAAGGAGCGATCAGTGAGTAAAGCCCCTCCTCTGGCACTGAGGTTGGAAGCAGGTTCAATTCCCGGGTCGCTCCTTGTGACCCCGGGGAAGTCACTTGATCTCCCTGTGCTTCACACTAAAACATAGATGGGTAACTCCACAGGGCAGGGACTTGTGCCTCAAATGTCTCTGGTAAGCCTACTAAACTAGCAGCGTCTATACAAGAACAACATTATTATTCTTTTTAAGCAAAGTCTCACCACAACCAAAAGCCAGCTTTCTGATTATCCACATTCCGGGAGGTCTGCTCTGGAACCCTGGCAAAATGTTCACAGCACCCTACCTGTGTTTTCCTCCTGTAGCATGGGATTTCCTTTCTGTTATTTTTCCCAAAACTTTTTTTACTAACCACTTTCGAACTTGAGAAATGCAATTGCCTACGTAGTGGCAGCCCTCCCCACCCTTAAAGGGTTACACACGAACACCACGCCCAGTTAATGATCAAGATAGTCTGCATTTAGTCAATAACTGCTATTACAAAGGCCACAAAAGAGAGACAGATCTATCAGGTTTTTAATTTGAGGTTGAACCACAGTACATGAACTTGGGGGACACAACAAGAAAATAGCCATGTTTTAATAATAGTTGGGCATCTCACTAGAGCTTGGGCCACCATTCTTGTGTGTGTGGTGAGAGGCACTCCTTGCTCTGTTTCACCAGAACTTTTCTTCCTCCTCTTCCAAGACCACACACTAATGCCTTCCTGTAGTGCACGGTGGCATTTCTCTTCTATTGTTTCCTTACTGTGTACAGTATTAAGATTTTTTGTTTACTTGTAACTAAGGCATAATTACTTTTTATGCCGTTTGAGGTTTAAAGATCAGTTAAGATATCGTTTAAATTATTATTATTATTATTTTTCAATTATGTCATCAATACAATCTACACCCTGACGAGTGATAGCCTGACTTGCTGATCAATCCTTCTCCTGAATCGATCGCTGAAGATTCGGCTCGGGGTACTAAATGCATCTTGGGTAATCTTCTGCTGCATTGACCAGCAAAGTTCTTGAGGAAGAATCTTGACCAGTCAGGCACTAGATACAATTGTTCACTGCTAGAGATGGCAGGACTCAAAAAGTGATGCTCTACAGATGGGGAAGTGAATGTGACTTTTGGTAAAAATGGTTGCTATAGAACAACAATGCCTGTTACATTAGAATACATTAAAAATGTCTTTATTTTTTTTTAAATTGCTACAAGTAATTTTCTAGAGCACAGAACTGATTTTTTAAAAAACAAGCAAAAAAAAACACAGTAGATATTGCTGAACACTGCAACTAATAGCCTGTGGCAATTTTTCTTATTTGATTTTGGTTTCACCTATTCTGTTTAAGTAGGGCCCGTTAGAGTACATTGCCAGCTGCCTGTTTATATTAATGCAAGCATGGATGAGGTATTATTTTGACTGCAGAAATACAATACACAGAAAGTTAAGATTACAAATAAAAAATTCCCTTATATGGTCTATACTAACTGTTTTACTTCCTGTGCATCACCTCATAGGCTGTTTTTGTGTGTGTAAAATAAAGATATATGGGGGGATATATAGATGAAAGGTTTTTTTTATTTATTCATTAGAATAAAAAGTATGTATCGCACTTTTCCCCCCACCCCCCCTGGGGAGATGTGGGGCTACGTTGTTTTGTGTGTGTGTTGTGTGTGCGTGTGTGTACGGTGTGAACCTGTGGGGCTCACAGGAGGCCTGAGCCTCCGCTGCGGGGGTGGTAACCGAATCGGTGCTCGTGGGCGGCCTCCACCCCTGTACATGATTCTACTAATGTGGAATAACCTTGGGGTTACATGACAAATATAAGAAAATACACACTTGGTATAAGAAAATGGTTACTATATCATAAGAATCATAGATCATCCTCACCACTCGGACAGCACGGCCGTCCCTACAACACCTGTTCTCCTCTCCTCCACCTGAGACTTCAGTCCACCCAAGTACCTAGGGCCTTGGCACCCAACCACCCTAGTGGTCCACAAGGAACCACCTGCCCAGCTGTCTCCCGTCCAAGTGTGGTGAGACAACGCTGAGTCACTAAGGTGTAGAGTTTCTCTAACGTGATGAGGTGGGTAACCTGCCAGGTGTTCTAGGCACCCGGCGGGCTGCGAAGGGGCCGCTTTATGAGATCTAGGATGTACTCTCGAAGCCTATCCGCTCCTTGGGGTCTCCTTCCGCTGGATGGTGCCATCATGCGTATGTCCCTCTGTCTCTTGGCTCATATAGGGTGATCTGGTCCCAATCACGATGGCCCAGGTCGTAACCGCGTCCTGCTTAATCCTCACGCTTGTTCTACGGGCAATGTCCCCTATCACTGTGTTCTTGCCTTTCTAGCAAGTGAAGGGTTAAAAGTAGAACAGTGAACAGTGTTGGTGAGCGAATACACTGCAATTGTTGAAAGTTCGGAGTGGACCTGCTGCTCTAGTCAGAGGCCTTTAGTCATGGTAGATCTTGTCAAAGCCCTGTTGGGCTACTTACAATGAAAAGAGGACTAGCAACACATTTCAAGGTATTGAGTGGTAAGGTCAAGCCATAAGTTACTTCCCAAGGAGGATGTCAAGGAGAGACATTTATTTTTGCCCAGGAGATCAGATTTTCTCTTTTCTCTTCTTCGTTGCATACAATATTGAGGAGCTTAAGAAAGGTCATGAACTATTAATTGCTACAAATGCAGAATTTATATTAGGGCAGCCTTGCTAATAACAGCAGAAAAGAAATTCTCAATGGTGACACAAGAAAGGAAACATAGCCAATAAGTGGATTGTTACCCTATTCCCTTTTTCTGGCCGGATAAGAGTCCATGGCCTCCGCAAAGCAGTGTATTACATACCCCAATCATCCCCCGGACATTTGGGATGGAACAAAACGCCTTTCTATTTGATCACAATCTCCACTAAAATCAGAGCAGAGGTCACGATGTCTCCTAGAAAGGATCTGAACGGCCTTGACTTTGGGGCAATGTTCGCAAGACCACCATGGTGCCCTCTTCATGACATAGTCCCAACGCTGTTGGGCACTTCAAGGTTATGGGGTAAGAATAAGAGTGGTTTGGTTTGATGGCTTGATTGCAAAAGCTGACGCAGCGTTTATTAGTACTTATTAATTATATGTTGCAATAGTTTATTGAGAGCAAACTAGGTGAAGGTAGTAGTTAGGAGTAAGAAAAAAAATGTTTTATGTATTTCATGAACTTTTTCTACGCAGAAATGGATTCCAGCGGCAAAGGCAATATTGCTCGGAAACAGTCTCACATATTCATATTACCTTCAATTGACATTAATTATATCTCTGGTTTTACTTTACTTTGACATGCATCACTTTGTATTCAATTTATCCTTCCCATACCACCGGTGTTACTAATTTATTGGTATAGCTATTGTCTTTTAAGTCTTGCATTAAATTCACTAGTACTGTGATTTTGTAAACTATAACTATAAATGGTGCTTGAAGATTTAGTATAGTGATTTCCTCCGCAGTAGGGGGTATTGGGGAGTGTCCTCCAGGGGTTCACCACGAAACATAGTAATGGTGTATCCCAAGCAGTATGTGGGGGGGTTCCTGAGCCCGTGTGGACTGCACACTTAAGTAAGGCCCCCAACGTACCAATAATGTGGATGGGATAGCTGTCCCATTACAGCAGGAGCGTCAAAGTCCGCTCCCCAAATACTTTGCATTAAGAGCAGCAAGCATTGTGGGGCGTGACTTTGAACTCCGCCGTGATAGACCGCTAAAGCTATACCACCCATGCTGTCTGCACACACTGAGGTGCAGTTTGGGGCCTTAAGCTACGCTTACAGTGCTGGCGATGGGACGCGACGGCATCCAATCCCCTTCGCTCCGTCCGGGCCCAAACGCTTCTTACGCGCAGCGCGACGGCAAGCAATGCATTTGTTTTGCCGCGACGGTCGCCGGCACTATACCTCAGCCTTATTAAGCTGTATTCTCCCGCCTCCCCTCCCCTCCCCCATGAGCTCGGATACTATCACTGCCTGGTATCAGTCAAACAGTTTTGTTAGCAATCGTCCTCATGACTCGGCAATAAGATTGATTAATTGGTGGTTGCAGAACAATATTTTTCTAACAAGGTTCACAAAAGAAAAAGGTTGGTAACCCACTGAACTTTGATTTCCTCTTTTCCCCCCATTAAACGCGGGGGATTGTATTAGCTGCATGTAACCCACCTTAAGTTGATATTTAAATGTTTTTTAACAATTTATAAAGTTCAACATGAACTATCAATGTTAGAATAATTAAGTTTTCCCATTTTTGGGGGAGTGAGGGTTCAAAATATATTCCACTTCTCATCTTTAAACATACTACTGTCACAGGTTAATCTGTGAGGCTGACTTTTTTAGAGTTACTTTTTCTCGCCCCAATGTTACATTTGTCAACTATTTAAAACCCTTGGAAATGAGGATTAGCGCATATTACCATGAAACTCTGTCCTTGGCAAACTTTGCTGAACTCTTTGAAGCTTTGCGACTTTAACTCTGGTTTAAATAAGAGTTTTCATGATTTCTGTTTATGCAACAACGAAACAGACAATGTTTTTTTTATGCATGGTAACAACTCGACTTTTTTAAAATCAAAAAAGGTTATTATCATGTTACTGGATCAGGGTTAAATTCTTTCTTCTTGTAAGCGGCGGTCCACCTTCAGGTTGAAGCGCTGCGAACCTGGTGGGGTGCTTTAGAAACAGAAATATACATAAACTGTTAATCTCTTTAACCTCCAGGGAATACTTGCACTTTTAGAGACTTTCTCCTATGTCTTTAAGCAGAACATCATATTTCTGAGATGCTCTGATTGGGAGGGATGGCAGATGGGGTTGGGGGTTTGTGTGGGAGTGGCTAGGTGTGTGGCGGTGGGGTTTGTGGGTGGCTGTAGGGCAAGTGTGTTAAAGACTTGTATAGACCAACAACGCGATTTTTTGGAAACACGGTGGCACGCTCAAAAAAAAAGAAACCTCAGAAGTACTTGTCCGATCACAAGCGTTGTGCCATTGAAAGGTTGTACGTGACAATCTACCTTTTCCACAGACCCCGAATGTTATTAGAACTTCACGTTACTATTGTGTGACGATATGTGTTTATCCCAATGCACTAAATAGTAGTATGTTAATTTAATGTACGCTCTTACCAGCAGTTGACTTTCATATACCAACCTTTGTCACCTGTATTTAAATTAAACATTTTTATGTTTTATTTGGTAGCCTTTCAAGCAATTCTCGCTAATAACCTCATACCAGCTTTAAAAAGATCATGCAGAATTTTACCGTTGGATCCTGAAAACACAAATGTGTCCAACCTCAAGATCCTTCACTTGGCTCAAACCCAATGTATGGTATTTGAAACACAATGCAACGTCTCAATATAAATACTATTATTATTAATGACCAATAACATTTGTTACTCTTGGAACATGGTTGTCAACCAATACAGTAAATGTTAGTTATAGTTCTGCTTCACACTTGGACTTTTGCTCCAGATGGTTGCTAGCACCGCATTGCAAAATTTACAGTTTGAAGGGATTTTTCTCTCATAGCTCAACATCCTTTTACAGTGTGTTATAGTGGATAGTGTCTAGCAATTAGCGCAGGGTCACGTTCTGAAGATAATACGCTGTCCTTGTTTACAGACATTAGTTTTTTTCGAAGCCCGAATGCAGTTAATATAACAATTAAAAACATGGTATGTTATATTCCAGTTGTTAGATTTATTGTTGTTAACATCTGAGTCATGTATGTACATTTTTAAAAATAGAAATGAAATATACGGCTTTTTAAACTTTAGTTGTTTTCTGATTTATTTTGTATTTTTCCTTGAATGAATTAAATAATTTGATCAATTCGGTGGTATTTTGGATTTGGCTAAACTAAATTAGGTCCTTCGTGCCACGTTTCCAGGGATACTCAGAAATCCTCTCAGTGGCAGCAGCAGTGTACCACAGGGTTATATGGTAGTCTTAGAAACGTATTCTCTCTACCTCTAAATCGCTATATCTGCTATCTCATCCCGCCCCACCCTACCCTCGAAAGAAGCTGCTGGTATCTCACTTAATGTGTAAGGGTCCCACGGGAAGCGGGCCAATTATGCTGCTAGGATGACGTAGCGGCGTCTTATTGGTCCCGCGTGGCCTTCAAGCAGACCTTTTCTGTGCCGAGCCGAACAGGCTGCAGTATCCCCTTCCATGCAGCAAGTATCTCGGGAGCAGGGTGTCCCCGCGCTGAAATCAACTCAGTTCAGACAGGGGACCTCCTGCCCCAACTTATTAAGGAAAAAACCACAACCAACAACCCAAAAGCTAAAACCACTTGTAAATTCGAATAAGGAACTATTAAAACCATTTAAAAAGAGAAGAATCCTTGAGTAACATGTTTTCAGGATTCAGGAAACCAGGAAACCCTTTCCTGGTGAGCTCCTTTTTGAAGTCTATCTACTTTTTAAATGCTTGTGACATAAGTCAAAAATTCAGCCCCAACACATTATGTAATGCCTTATAATAAACATCATAACTTGCAGTAAACCTCACATGCAGTGGAAAAATGGCGATAAGCTAAATCATTTATCTTGATGGACGCATGCCACTGTTGCTTGTAGTTTGAACATTGGGCATTTGTCAGCGTTCGTGTCAGTATGTCCGCAGTCCTGCAGTTCACTGCACGCAGGGATTTAGCAATGATTTCTTTTCCATCTGATATACAGATTCCATTTGATCCAGGAGGTACGGTCATACTTGCGGTTTTAGACTTGTGATCCATTTTTGGGGGGGCATATCAGCATGACTCTATATCTGGCAACAGTACATCCGTTGCACACTGCTTGCATGTTTATTTCCTTTCATTTTAGGTAACCGCATTACTGACAGTCATTGCGATGTGTATCTGGTATCCAGGATTAAGGTTATTGTTGAAACTCCTAGATTGGGATTACGACTTGTTCCGAACTTTATCTTGCTTGAAATGAAGCTATTAGACACGCTATAAAACCAGGACAGTAATAATATTTTCTTTGTGGGGTGTTTGGAATTATATTGGAAACCATTTTAGCGATGACCTATGTTTTCACCACTTATCCACTTAAAGCTGCAAAATTGAATATTTCTATAAAACGTACCCAAAATTCAGGGGTACCCTCGCCCTTTCACGTTTCTTTTCATAGAAGCAGTATAGTTCTGACTGAAGTGAATAACAGTAGTGACATTTTCAGATGAGTTAAATGAAAGCAATGGTCTATTTAATTTTAAATGGCAAGAATCAATGTTTTAAAAAAAAACCTAATGTTTTCCATGATAATCAAATGATCTTTTTAATGCTGATTTTCTTTCACGAATAAATGTTAACCGTTAGTTTGTAGAAAATCTGTCTAATGCAATCATTAAGCTAAACAGGGTGAAATAAAAGCCTGGTGTGGTCATATAGAATAATATAACGCAATCAGATCTTCCTGGAGCAAAACTACATTGATACAAAATAACGTTTCAAGGCTTCCTTCAGTTGAACTCAGTAGATCAGTCCAATCATGAAAGTCTGTATAGCGTACTGTTTCGAAGTCCTGGATAAAGATATCCCTCAGACAGTCCCCTAGTTCCCAATCAGAATTTTAAAGAGGCAATCCAAGCGCTTCAAAAAAAAAGCACAGCAAACTGATTATGAAGCTGCCTATCGATTGGGCTCCATGAAATAATCAGCAAAATCCAGTTTTCTTCTCTCTTTCCCTCAGGGTTAACTAATGACTTGCTTCTGTTTCTTCTATCAATCCTTTAGTCATGTAACAACAGCACTACAATGTATTCTTATATACTAAAGTAACATTATCTCTATTGTTGCAGTTTTGCAGCTCAAACTGGCTGGGAATAGTGGGAACAACATTCCACAACAGGAAAGTTTACAAAAAATCTTGCACTGTGAGGTGGGCTAACTGCTATGGAATCAAAGGATGCTCAGTATATTAATCATAAAAATAGCATTGAGTTGAATTTAAAATAAAAAAAAGGTAGTAAGTATTATCTAACTACTATAGATCCTTATTATTTTATTATTAATTATTATTATTATTATTATTATTATTTTAACCACATGAGGATATTGTTTAGAAGTCTCCTTTAACTTCTTAGATATCAATAAAAAGTATGCAAAACCGGAATAATGCAAACTGCAAATCTTATTAGCAGTTACCCCACTATGTACATTTGAAAGAATTTCAGGCTGTAGCTTATATAACTACGTTTTATATATAACCATGCTACCCTCCTGCTGACGTATATTTAGACACGTTTGTGAATGTCTCTCAGGAAGACTTGTGAATACATTTTCAGTGAGCAGCAGTGCTACAACCAAAGAGAGCCCTCAACATTTTGTGTTTAGTGTCCATATACAGTCCTAGTTATAGTCCTATTCTAGTCCGCTTCTTTTTGCACTTTACAAATGCTCAAATTGAGCACAACGAATATACCATGCTGCAACTGTAATAAACAACATTTACTACCTCCGTGTATCCCCCACTACTCCTACACTTCGTGAAATTGACCTGACTATTTATTTTTTTACTCTGTTAAACTTGTCCTAATCTTCCCTTCTCTAACTTATATTAACGAATCAAGAGGAGATTCTTTCGCCCATTGGGTGGTTTTTGCCAGGATGGCAAGGACACATTATGAGCACTGTAAGTCAGTAAAACGAGGTGGTACAATTTGTCTGAATTCAGCAAACTTCTGCCTATTGTTTTAAAAAAAAAAATTTAAAAGAAATTTTAGAAGGAAATTGAGCGAAGTAAGTAACTGCACATTTTGTTTTTGGTTTATAAAGCAAAAAAGAGTGTACTTTTGTGTTTAAAACGATTTTTGGCTATTGCAAAACTTTTCCCTAGAAGGACTTTAACAACCCCCAAAAGACAAAGCAACCACTCAGGTGACGCATATGCCCACCCGTTGTCAAATTCACCTAGGTGTCTTTGGTAGACTAGTTTGAAACCTTTTCCAAGCAGCAATGTCCAAACGTTTTGTAAAACTGGATCCCGAATGTTTGTGTTTGCACACCTCTGGTCAGTAGCTGTTACTTGTGTTTGCCACGATGCCTTTTAATGATTTTCTTTCCAATCGAAAATGCTTCAGCACATTTAATGTATTTTTGAAACAAAAGACAAATATTGTAGGAATGACTGAGAGTCTTGGGTATGAGGTACCAAACAGGTTGTATTTTTATGTCATTTAATTTTACAAGAGAGATTAATTTTGTGATCTTTTTTGTGATCTGTCTATAAGAAAAACCAGAAAAGAATATGACTGCCAAAAGGTTCAACTGGATGGAGGGTTGATCCTGTTTACATTAGAGGTGAGATCGGTTGTGCATTTCAGTTTTAAATGTTTTGCTGGCCTGTTCAAACACTTATTCAGTTTGATTTAAAGCTCGTCCTGTTTGCCCGTGCTTGACACTGTTATTACTTACTTTCCATTCATTATCCTCGTCCCTAGATGGCTGGTGATGTGTCCTATGGTATTATTCTAGGATGACATTCATTGGCAGTTTTTTCGCCCTAATTTTACACTTTGGAAAATTTGAAGCCGAATGCATATAGAAATTTGTTAATGCTTAGATTAGATCCTAAATATTCCTAAAATGCCACTACAGCTACCCATTATTTTAATTTTATCTTCTTTACGAATACCGCGGGATCTTTCAAACAACACGAATATTCAAATATTCCCTCAATGAATTGGTGTTCTTTGGTAAGTTTCGTATTTCACATATTGATTCTTTTTAAAACAATTAAAAAATTCTCCATAGACTGTCAGACAAAAAGGCCATTTAGGGCCATTTTTTCTAAGGGTGTACTCTGCTATAAGATACTTCCTGTCTTGAAGACACTTATATGGGCTTAAGTTGTCTAGCGTGTTGCTGGAAGGCAGAGTCACCACTAAGTAAAATGTGGGCCTCATTGAATTGATAATGGATACAGTCTATAAAGAATTTAACGTCCTCAGCTAAAGGTGTGAGAGACTGCCAATACCTCGCTAATGCCATCTTACAGGATATCGAAAAGGATGAAACAATTAATAAAATTCTAATATAAATCGGCCCTTTTGTGATCTACTGTATAATAATAAGAAGCAGTTTTGGTGAGAAGTGCCCCCTTGTTTATTATTCACTTTTTTCTGACTCATGTTTTAGCAGATCCTAATATGACTTTCCGTGAAGTTTTCACCTTGGTTAGCCCCAGAGTAAACGTAATCTTTGATTGTTTTTTATTAAAATAGGAGGAGGGAGAAGAAATAGGGTCTTTGTCGTCTCCAAAGGAGGGACCCAGCTTGCTACAGTTGCTGCAAAGTGCCAGCAGGATTCCCCTCCAGAATGGAACGAAGAGTTGGTGGTTAGTTCTTCATAGCCCCTGCTTCCAAGATTGGACCAAGGGGGATATCCCACTTAATCAACATTTTTTTAACCATTTAAAAAAATGTTTATGATCCTCTTGTTTTTGCTTGTAACGTTTTTGTCTATAAAATGGTCAATATTTAGACCTAACTACGGAGTGCTATACCATGAAAATACAGATTAAAATGGGTCTGTTATGATTATTTTAAAACACTTAACTCAATCTGTTAGTGCCGCCCACTTTTTCATAGTGGTTATTCATGCTTCATTTGTAGGTATGTTCCACTACATAGTGCTCAACAAAAGCATCATTGTAGTCCTATAGCTCCTCAACTATATATCTTCCCTAGATATGTATGTTGTATGTATTGTATTAATGTATGTTACGTCTGTATTTATATACTCTATTAATGTACATTGCGCTTCACAGAAGTGAATATACGTGAACTCCTATAATAAACAAATAACCATAATGGGAATAACGCTTCAACATAAAATTAACATAGGAAAAGTAGTCCCTGCTCCGAAGAGCTGCCATCTATTGGTTGGTAGGAAGAAAGTACACAACAGTAGGACGTGTTCTGGTAGTGCGTCTGCAAGGGGCCAAGCTTTTGTTGAGGTGTAAAAGGACAGCCATGGAGCTACTCGTATTGCTTCCTTAAGCCGTGTGTTTTTTAATGGGTCTTAAAGGGTGGATAGAGAGGGTGCTAGTCGATTTGAGGGGGAAGGGCATTCCCAGAGGTGTGGGTCCGATATCCGTAGGTCACAGCAGAAGCCATTTCTTGTATGCAACACTGTTACCTCTAAGGATGGCGACGGGACAGTGAACGGTCCTCAGAAGAGAGAGGGCTTTTCTTAACCACGCACACACAAGGCTTAATGGGAAAGAACGTGAGATGTCCTGGGTTCAGGATTGACCTCGAGGCAACCCTTGCCATCTCCCTGTTTTGTTGTGTGTTTGCTGGAAAATAACAGCCATGAAAATTCATAGAAGTCATTGACCCCATGCCTTTTATGGGAAGCTCCAGGAGGAACTCAGTGCGCCCACAATCCTTCCAGCCCCCTCAAGTTTCTGGTTCATTAACAGAATGTTTGTTGTTTTATCATTAATTTTTAATTGCTGCATTGACATCAATATTTTGCCTCTTTTCTTGTCAATATTATTAATTTCAAGACCTGTTTTCCTATTCCGTTTAGAAGTGTAGTCCCCCCTACAGGACAAAGGAAAGTAATGGTGGTCATGTACATTATTTTATAAAACCAAAAAATGAAATTGTTTATAAGTATCCCTAACATGTTTGTAATTTAGTTTTAAATGTTTACTTTGCTTTCAATGAAAAATAGGTTTTAAAAACGGGCAAGGTTATTTGTTAATCTTATATTTCTCAACTACCCAATTTTAAGCAGGGTAAACTCCCCTAATTACAGACAAGTTTACTAATTGGAGTGGGAGAATGTAGAAAATAACACGCCAAATACATTTCATATAGCAATTTGAATAAATATTTCCCGCTAAGCTTAAAACCATTTCATGTGTCATTAGTTAAAGAATCAGTCCTTGTTGGACTGCACCTTTAATGTATGTATGTCCTGTATGGTATGTCTTTATTTAATATAGCACCATTAATGTACATACGCTTCACAGTAGTAATACACACAACATCATATAATAACCAATAATACCTTGTCAGGTAACAGTCATGTGATACGTGCTTCAGACATAAAAGTAATTTAGGGAAGAGGAGTCCCTCTCCGAGGATCTTACATATCAATGGTGGTAGGAATAACATGCAGATCCGTAGGAGGAGACGTTCTTGTAAGTTGTGTCTGCAGTGGCCACGCTTTATGTATCGTGTATAGTATGAGCCACAGTGCTACTCGTAGCTTCTTCTTAAGCAAATGTGTCTTAAGGTGGGTCTTACATGTGAATAGAGAGGGGCTAGTCGGGTATTGAGGGGAGGGCATTCCAGAGGGTGGGGCAGTCAGTGAGAAAGGTTTAAGGCGGTAGAGGGCTTTTAGTATAAAGGGGGTAGAGAGAGAAGACTCCTTTAGCGGAACGCAAACTGCTGTAAACCAGATCTGTTGATCATGAGACAAAAGCCTAGGATCTGTGGAATACCTATAGTGTGTAGATATGCAAAATAGGTCTAATATATTGCTGTGGTCGTCTCTACAAATGATAATCATCAGCTGTATAAATGACTAGTGAGAAACTAATATGGTGTCACGGAACATTTATTGTAATTGCATATATGGGCTATCGTAATACGGCGTCCTTCTAACTGGTGAGTCAGTGTAGGGCATATGATCTAAATGTCATTGCCTGTCAGATTCTAGCACTGCTAAGGTATATGTGTACAATATAAGGTTTAGT
>WSYH01002063.1:0-40801 GCA_036426205.1 Ascaphus truei
GATGGTGTAAGATGATGATGGGGGCCATCCTGATTTGATGGGGGGGCAGTAAGTGATGGGGGGCCAGCCAGATGTGATGCGGGGAATAATGATGGGGTGGCCAGCCTGATGTGATGGGGGGGGGAGGTTGTAAGATGATGATGGGGGCCAGTCTGATCTGATGGGGTGGGGCGGTAAGGTGATTGGGGGGAAACCTGATACCAGATTGGTGATAATGATGGGGGGCCAGCCTGATTTGAGGGTGGGGGGGGGGAGAGGGTGTTAAAATATATTTATGGATCTTTGAAAAATTCTAAATCGTTGTGCTACTCATATTTGGCTCTTTTGGACTAAGAGTTTTATGACCCCTGACCTAGACAGCTATTCTATTTTTCATAGTCTTTCAAGGGTTAATTTTAAGGTATTTAAGACATCGGGATTGTTACTTGCTCAACAATCCCCTGAGTAAGTGACGAATCCCCATCACGAAACACGTAGGGAGGAGCCAAAATTGAAGTGCCGGTCAGGTGATTGGGTTTTCATAGGTGCGGTGATACTGACGTCATCATTGCGGGCCGCAGTCGCGGAGTCACGTGGGACGCATACTGTGTGTACCGAATGCACGGGACATCCGGAGGACTGTGAGTAAGCGGGAGATACCTCGTGGGGGTCCCAAGCCTTTGCGGAACTTCTTATCCATTGGTTTTTATTGACAGAAACATTGTAAGTATGTTTCTGTATGTGTGAGGTTGTACAATAAAGTTTTAAACGTTATTGCGCAATCCATTTCTCTCTTTATCGAATGATACTGAGATTTATACTGCCTGTGGACAAAGACCGTTTTGAAGATCCAGCTGAACCAGGGATGTTACGTGGGGTTCGTGAAGCTCTGGAGAAGACAGGACTCAGACGGTTCATCTTACAGATTCTATCCACTGTGCGATTCATTCCTATTTCTAGTAAGTAGGCATCATTTGGGATATTCGTTGGGGACAGTGGGGATTAGAAACTCAACAGGAAGAAAAGACCATCCTCAAGTCAACATAAGGACTCTGATTGGTCATATCCTTTGTGGACTTTATTTCATTATTTTATATTTGTATATCATTGTGCTCACCATTTGTTATTGTTATATATCATTTGTAGTTCACCTTCTAGCGCCAGGGTCATTCACCTATTATTTGTATTTCACTGGTTCTCATCATACCTCTCCCATTGCACACACTCTTTCTCTGTCAGTAATGTCTTCATCTCCTCTTCTCTCTCAACACACGATTACTTTGTCACCTCGTTGTGACGGTAAGGGGTTAATGTGATGGTAAGGGGTTAATGTGCCGGTAGGGGTAGCTGGCGCACCTAATAAAGAGAAATCTCAGCTATTTACCCCTAAAAAAAGTGTAACTTGGCTGTCCTATAAATATTTTATCCAGCCAAATGTCTTTAATATCTGGGGGTGAACAGGGAATGTATAATGCAGTGTCTGTAAGAATGTATCTCAAAGCATGTATTCTGTCTTTCCTGTGTGTAACATTATGCTGCCCACAGACCAGACCAGTACCCATTACTGAAGTGGGAAGGGGAATACCACACACCCACAACAGTGAGGGTGTGCACGGTGTGTGGTAGTGTGCATTGCCGTGTCTGGTGAGAGAAGGGTAGCCAGATACTTGCCGTGTCCTGGGCACCAGAGGTCTGAGTAGTAGAGTCCGAAAGCCGTGGGTCAAGGGTTGGAGAGAACAGCGAAGTCGTAATCCGTAGCCAAGTCCAAGGCTACGAGAGGTACACGAAGTCTGAGGGAAGCCAAGATCAAAGTCCAGAGGGGGTACGCAGATGATTCATGAACAAGAGCTGAAACACAGAAGAGAGCCAGGCACAGAACTCCGAACAGCACAAAGCCACAAGAAGCTATGCAGAGCGAGAAAGGAGAGGAAGGACTGGGTTAATATAGTGGGGCCGACCAATAGAGGGTAGAGGTGGGGGCGGAGGTGCGTCCAGGCCATCTCTGTGATAGGCTCAGGGTCATAGAAAAGAGATAGGAGCCAGGTGGTTGGCTGGAGTGCATGACGTGGTGGCCCGCAATTGGTGGGGGGCGTGGACACCCTTGTGGGGTGAGGGGAGAAAAGGTTGGGTGCGCATGCGCCCTGTAATACTCCCGTGTGCGCGACCCAGAAGCATGGTGGTGGAGGTAGTGGTGGCGGCATGCGCCGCTAACGAAGACGGATGGAGCGGAGTTTTGCCGGCGGGAGCAGAGCCCTGATGGGGAGACGGGACAGCAGCTGCTGCGGCACTTTGTTTGGGTAAGGAGGGGACACGCCGCAGTGGACGTGTCCCCCGATTCCTTACAGTACCCCCCCCCACCCCCTTGAAGATCGGACTCCGGACGATCTTCCCATGGCTTGTGAGGATATTTCTGATGGAAGAGCTTGAGTAAAGCTGGAGCGTGAATGTAGTGATTGGGCACCCAAGATCGCTCTTCTGGCCCACAACCCTTCCAATGGACAAGGAACTGAAGCTTGCCTCTTGAGAATCGAGATTCGAGGATGGATTGTACCTCGAATTCCTGTTGTCCCTGTATAGTAACAGGATTGGGCCTGAGGGGGCGAACTGGAAAGTGTGCATTCCGAACGAACGGCTTCAGAAGGGAGACATGGAAGACTGTAGGTATTTTCATGGATGGTGGTAGCTGGAGACGATATGCCACCGGATTTACTTGTTCAAGAATCTTGAAGGGTCCCATGAATCTGGGTGCCAACTTTGGGGAAGGTGTCTTGAGTTTAATATTCATGGAGAAAAGCCAGACTCTGTCCCCTGGACTATATTCCGGTGCTTTTTGACAGTGCTGATCCGCCTGAGTCTTTTGTTTTTGGACAGCACCTAGCAACGCTCTTTGAATCCTTTTCCAGGAGTCTTGTAGGTTAGCAACCAGAGCATCAGCTGCTGGGACTCCAGATGGGGTGGAGGATAGGGGGAGATGGCTGGGATGGAAAACGTAATTAGCGAAAAAAGGAGACTCCTGAGTACATTCGTTCCTGAGGGAGTTAATAGTGAACTCTGCCCATGGTAATAACGCTACCCAATTGTCTTGAGATTTGGACACAAAAAATCTCAGATACTGTTCCGACGACTGGTTCATTCTCTCAGTTTGACCGTTGGTCTGCGGGTGGTAGCCCGAGGAAAACAGGAGGGAGATGCTGAGACTATGGGAGAATGCCCGCCAGAATTTTGAAATAAATTGTGTGCCTCTGTCTGAAACGATAGAATGAGGAATACTGTGTAACCTGAAGATCTCTTTCGCAAATACTTCGGCCAACGTGGTGGAATTAGGAAGACCCTTGAGGGGTACAAAATGTGCCTGTTTGGAGAATCTATCCATTATTACGAGAATTGTATTCATCCCCTTGGAAAGTGGGAGTTCCACTATGAAGTCTAAAGATATATGCGTCCTGTAATAGGCTAAGGAAAGGAAGCCAGGTGAGGGTGCTGAGGGCAAGCAATGCCTGTTGCCACGGAGCTTGGGTGCATGGCGCACGCATTGCGCGTGCGCCACGGACAGGGAGTGTGTGCCGTGATCCGGAGGCGGGAACTCCCGCTGTGACTCCAGCCCACGCGCGTCTGCATAAGGATGCCGTCCGGCAAGAGGAGGAGCCGCACGCATACGCGGAGGAAGCGGGAGTGCGCATGAGAGCGCGCAAGTCCTGAGCCCAATCAGCGGCCATCAGAGCAGGTAGGGGAACTGTGCGCCTGCGCGTGAAGGTGCGTGGCACCTGGCTCCTGACAGTACCCCCCCTTCAGGAGCGACCTCTGGGCGACTCCGGTAAGGTTTGAGGGGAATCTTCTGGTGGAACCGTTTGAGAAGAGCAGGAGCATGGATGTGATGGGGAGGGATCCAAGATTGTTTCTCAGGTCCGTATCCCTTCCAGTGCAACAGGTATTGTAGAGTTCTTCTAGAAATTCTTGAATCAAGAATGGACTGAATCTTGTATTCTTGTTGACCGTGTACGAGTCGCGGGGTTGGAGCCAAGGAGGAAGGATCTGGGAGACGAGTACTCTGGAAAGCAGGTGTAAGGATCCGCGCTGCGAGTACACCCGCTTCCAGTGCCTCCTTACCTTTGATCCGTGCCGCCAAGGCTCCCCGGCGGCGTCCCTCTCTCCTTGCGGCCCCCTCCACGGCTGCCCCCGCACTTCCGGGTCACGTGCGTCACGCTTACGGGTGCGCGTGGACCCAGGCCTCTATTTGCTGGCGCCGGGCACCTGACTCTGCCTCCTCTGACGCGGCACGTGCATCACGCGCTTCCCTGCTCCATCAGGTCCGCCCCCCAGGCATTTCTCCCCTATCAGGTCCTCCATCTGGCCGCTCCTCCATCCCTCCCCTCACTCTGATAGGTCCCAGCCCCCTATTTAGTCTCCCTTCACCATTTCCTACTTGCTCTGCATAGCTTCTGTACCTTGGTGCTGTCTGCTGTTGCCTGGCCCCTTCTCTCTTTCAGTTCCTGTTCCTGTCCCTGGATATTCTGCTGACCTCCCTGGATTTTGACCTTTGGCTTTGGACTTTACTGTTAGGTGTGTGGTATTACTCCTTTCCACCTCAGTCCCGGGGTCTCGTCTGGCTTGTGGCAGGCCGAGTGTTACATTATGCAGAGCACATCAGACCCAGACCCCCCTGAGGTGGAAGATACCCTAAATACCATATCCAAACACTTTACCATCTTGGACAACCAGGTCACTGCTCTTAACCAACAGGTTGCTACCTTAACCGTCCAGATTCCCCAGGTTAATGTCTCCAGTTCTGTTATCTCTCCCACTGTCTCCCGTGAAGGAACAGGGTCTTCGGAGTTGCATATCCCTACGCCCAGTAAATACGCAGGGGACCCGCTTGCATGCCGTGGGTTTTTGAATCAGTGCGAGATACAATTCGAACTGTCACCTTCTCGCTTTCCCACGGATCGTACCAAGGTCGCTTATGTTTTTTCCCTTCTCACCGGGGACGCCCTGGCCTGGGCTTCTCCAATCTGGGAGCTAAAACCTGAACTCACTTACAATTTCCCTAACTTTAAAAGAGAATTTCGTTTAGTCTTTGACACCCCTGGACGTAGTGATATGGCTGCTTCCTCCCTGTTCCACATTTCGCAGGGTCGGAGATCAGTGGCTCGTTATGCTCCGGAGTTCCGGACTATCGCGGCTGAGACTGATTGGAATGACGGGGTGCTTTCCGCGACTTTCTGGCAGGGCCTTTCGGAATCCTTAAAGGAAGAGCTGGCAGCTCGTGAGAGGCCATCCTCACTGGAGGCCTTAATTGCTTTATGCATCAGGGTGGATCAAAGACTCCTGGAGAGGCGGGCTGAACGTCAACGTCCTCGTACTTCTGTTACCATCTCTTCTAATTCCAGGTCTCTTGCTCTTGTTCATCTTGTCATCAACTTCCTTCTATGGAGCGATTACATCGCAGAAACGAGGGCCTGTGCTTCTATTGTGGATCTCCTGGACATATCCTACTGCGTTGTCCCTTGAGGCCGAGAATGCAAACGCCCAGTGAGGTATGAGGGAATCTCACTGGGTACCTTCTCTTCTTTTCCCTCTCCCGCACAGGGCTTTCCCAAACGCCTCTTACTGCCTGTCCTCCTTAAGTACGCCAGTATTCAAACCCCCCACTCTGGCCTTCCTCAATTCTGGATCCGGAGGGAATTTCATAAATCAGGCTTTTGCTAACCAGCACAATATTCCACTCCGGGAGAAGGCCTTTCCGGTCGGATTGGAGGCTATCGATGGTCGACCCTTGCAGCCATTATTTCCTTAGAGACATTTCCCATTGAACTTTCTATGAATGATGGACATTTAGAACTAATTTCTTTTGATATCATCCATTCCCCTTCGGTTCAAATCATTCTGGGCTTACCATGGCTGCAACTACACAATCCCATCAGCGATTGGAGGTCCGAGGTTCCCGTTCAATGGAGATCCTCCCAGGTAGAATTGTCTTCTCCGTCTGCTGCGGTATCGGCCGTCTTGGAAACCGCTCTCCCGCAAGACGCCACCCTGCCGGACGTTTATTCGGAATTCCTGGATGTCTTCAGTAAGGCCAAATCCGAGGAGCTTCCCCCTCATCGTCCTTTCGACTGCCCGATTTACTTAATTCCGGGTGCCCCTTTTCCTAAAGCCAGGTCATATCCTTTATCTTTGCCTGAGACGGAGGCCATGTCTGAGTATATCACAGAAAACCTCCAAAAAGGCATCATCCGGAAGTTCACTTCTCCTGCCGGAGCTGGATTCTTTTTTGTAAAAAAGAAAGATGGGACACTTCGCCCGTGCATCGATTTTCGTGGCCTAAACAAGATTACTATCAAGTATCGTTACCCTTTGCCTCTTATCGTGGAGCTCTTCGATAGGCTACAGGGTGCGACGATTTTCTCTAAACTTGATCTACGGGGGGCATATAACCTGATTCGCATCCGTTGTGGAGACGAGTGGAAGACCGCGTTCAACACGTGCAGCGGTCACTATGAGTACCTGGTGATGCCGTTTGGGTTGTGCAATGCCCCTGCAGTCTTCCAAGACTTTATGAATGAGGTTTTTCGTGATCTATTGAATTCTTTTGTGATTATCTACTTGGATGATAACCTCATTTTTTCCAAAACCCTTGAGGAACAAATTCTCCATACCAAGATGGTGCTCTTTCGTTTACGGGCCAACAAGCTCTACGCCAAAATGGAGAAGTGTGTCTTTCACCAATCCTCAACTACCTTCCTGGGATATATTGTCTCGGATCAAGGTTTCACCATGGATCCGGAGAAACTCAATTCTGTACTTGAATGGCCTCAACCTAACAATTTAAAGGCGATTCGGCGTTTTTCGGTTTCACAAACTATTATAGGACATTTATTGTTGATTTTTCTACCTTGGTGGCACCCATTACGGCCCTTACCAAAAAAGGGGCCGACCCTTCCTATTGGCCATTGGAGGCCAGCCGGGCCTTTGAGTCTCTTAAAAGAGCCTTTGTCTCGGCTCCCATTCTGCGACATCCCGTCCCCACCCTCCCCTTTACCTTGGAAGTTGACGCCTCCAACGTAGGAGCTGGTGCGGTTCTCTCTCAAAGAACCTCCCCCGAAGATAAACTACACCTCTGTGGGTTTTTTTCTAAAAAAAAAATCTTCAGCAGAAAGAAATAACGACGTGGGGAATAGGAAGTTGTTGTCCATCAAGATGGCATTACAAGAGTGGAGGCATCTCCTGAAAGAACCAAGGAACCCATTCTGATCCTGACGGACCACAAAAATCTTTCTTACATTGAGGGTGCTCGTTGTCTTGGGCCCCGTCAAGCTCGTTGGGCATTGTTTTTCTCAAGGTTTAACATCATCTCTTATATTCCTGGGACAAAGAACATCAAAGCGGATGCATTATCCCGTCAGTTTATCACTGAGGAGAAGTCACAAGAAGTCCCGGAGAGTATTCTGTCCCTCCAATTGTTTATCTCTGCCGCCTCCTTTGACATTCTGTACAAGATTTAGGAGTCTCAAGCACAGGTTCCCGAAGGGCTAGAAGTCCCTGATGGTCGTCTTTACGCAGCCCCTCGTTTTCATCTCAAAATTCTTGAATGGGGTCACTCTTCCAGATCTGCCGGCCATCCCGATGTTAAGAAGACTACAGATCTGATTCGGCGAACCTTCTGGTGGCCCAATATGATAAAGGACATTAGAGCTTTCACCTCCTCTTGCCAAGTCTGCGCACAAAATAAATATGTCCGTCAAAAGCCTTCTAGTCTTCTACAACCTCTCCCGGTCCCAGACCGTCCTTGGAGTCACATTGCTATGGACTTCATCGTGGATCTTTCCCCCGTCTAATGGTATGACTACTATTCTTGTAATTGTTGACAGATTCTCCAAGCAAGCTCATTTTGTTCCCCTCAAGGGTCTGCCCAATTCCAGTACTTTGGCTGATATTTTTGTAAAATAAATTTTCCGTATTCATGGTGTCCCGTGGTCCATTGTCTCGGATCGGGGTACTCAATTTGTTTCTAAATTCTGGCGTGCATTTTCCCAGAGGTTGGGCATTACCCTTCTTTTTTCCTCAGGCTACCACCCCCAAACGAATGGGCAGCCTGAGCGTATGAACCAGTCCCTTGAACAGTATTTGCGTTGTTTTTCTTCCGATTCTCAGGATAATTGGGCAGAGTTACTTCCTTGGGCAGAATTTGCGATTAACTCTCTCAAAAACGAGTCCACTCAAGAATCACCGTTTTTTGTAAACTGCGGATTTCATCCTACCCGTCTTCCCAGGCATTCTTCCAGGTCCGAAGTTCCTGCAGCAAATGAGAGGGTATCCACCTTACAGGTGTCATGGAAGAGGATTCAAACAGTTTTACAAGAGTCTGTGCTAAGACAGAAGAGACAAGCAGATAGGCTTCGTCAGGAAAACCCATAAGTTCGTACCTGGAGATAAGGTCTGGCTTTCTTCTAAAAATATCAAACTGAAGGCCCCAACCCCTAAACTGTCTCCCAGGTTTCTGGGCCCTTTCTCTATTCTGAGACAAATTAATCCTGTGGCCTATCAGTTCGCTTGCCTCCCTCTATGAAAATTTCACCAGTCTTCCATGTTTCAGTCTTGAAACCATTTATCCAAGGCAAACGATTCGCTAATCCTTCTCTTCGGCCTCCTCCCCCCATTGTACCAGGACAACAGGAGTTAGAAATCCAGTCCATCATTGACTCTCGCATCTCCAGGGGCAAGCTCCAATTTTTGGTCCACTGGAAGGGATACAGACCTCAGGATCATTCTAGGGTCTCGCATGCGGATCTTCACGCCCCATCTCTACTCAACGATTGCACCAAAAATTTCCCCTCAGACCTTGGATAGTTTGTCCGGAGTCCGACCCTCGAGAGGGGGGGGGGGTACTGTAAGGATCCGCGCTGCGGGTACACCCGCTTCCAGCGCCTCCTTACCTTTGATCCGTGCCACCCAGGCTCCATGGCGGCATCCCTCACTCCTTGCGGCCTCCTCCATGGCTGCTCCCGCACTTCCGGGTCGCGTGTGTCACCCTTATGGGCGTGCGCGGACCCAGGCCTCCATTTTCTGGTGCCGGGTGCCTGACTCCGCCTCATCTGATGCGGCACACGCATCATGCGCTTCCCTGCCCCTGCTCCATCAAGTCCGCCCCCCAGGCACTTCTCCCCTATCAGGTCCTCCCTCGGGCCGCTCTTCCGTCCCTCCCCTTCCTCTAATAGGTCCCAGCCCCCTATTTAGTCTCCTTTCACCATTTCCTCCTTGCTCTGCATAGCTTCTGTACCTTGGTGCTGTCTGCTGTTGCCTGGCCCCTTCTCTCTTTCAGTTCCTGTTCCTGGATATTCTGCTGACCTCCCTGGATTTTGACCTTTGGCTTTGGACTTTGTTTACGCTGCTCTCTGGAACCCCTTGGATTTGGCTTTGGACTTTCTACCTTGCAGACTTCTATATCCCCTGGACGCGGCTTACGGACAAACTACTATGCTGCTCTCTCCACTCCATGACCCAGGCTTATGGACACTCTACTACGCTGCTCTCTCCATCCCACGACCATTGGCTTATGGACTTTACCTTCCACCGCTGGAGTTGGCAAGTACGGTACCTTTTCTATTTTTGTTACCCGTACCATCTACGCTACTTCCACACTCTGGCCGTGCCCCCGTTTACTGTTAGGTGTGTAGTATTACTCCTTTCCACCTCAGACCCGGGGTCTCGTCTGGCTTGTGGCAGGCCGAGCGTTACAGCAGGTTTAAGGAGAGATATGTGGAAGACGGAAGGAATCTTCATAGCGGGTGGGAGTTGTAGGCGGAAAGCTACCGGGTTGATCTTCTCCAGAATGGGGTAGGTGTGGCAAAAATGGGGGTAATCAGCGCATTAATAAAGGCAGTGTGCTCAGCTAGTTACCCCTATTTTGTATTGGGGATGAAGGGGTTAATTTTATATGCTGTTCCCCTGTACCATTTTCCCCTATATGCATTGTTGTCCCCTTTTTTCAGGCTTGTCCCTACCTGCAGTGCTGAATAACAGGGGACGTTCCATTAAGACTGCTAATTTAGGAATGGAGTGAGCCAGCACCCTGATTTTTGGTGTGCAGCCTCAGTTTAACCCCCCAAGCACATGCATATTAAAAATATAACTTTGTCATAAGGGAAACATATATTTTTGATGAAGTGCCTTTCTGTTGCAGTTTTAAAATGTACTGGCAGGATGCTATTTTTTTCTGCCTGCCTTTGTAATGCATTAAGGAACAAATGTTATGCATAATTGAGCCCCCTGCTGGGGAGATGCCAATGCGTCTAGGAGGGGATGAAAGACCCCAGAGTCTTACAGAGTCACTTAATCAGGATGTTTCTGAGTAGCAGATCCTGTTACTCATCCTGGATATTCCACACCTTGGGACCAAACTCCAGACATTGCGTCCCCAGAAATGAGTAGCCCCTTTTTACTTAGCAGTGCTACACTGGCGACACACTTTATTCGAGCTCGGCTAGTCCCACGAATTCGGGTATACCCGGGTGTATTGAGGTTTGTGACTGTTTTCTGCCCGAGTGCATTGAGGTATTTTCCAGGCAGGGATTGAAGCATTTTATTCCCGCTGGCTGCAATACTGCACAGTATATATTGTGACATAGTCCAAAGATGTTAGGCAGCTTTCTGCCCCATTTTAGAGCAGAAAGTGCAGGAATAGCTAAAAATGATCCGTTCCACAGCTTCCCATTAACTCAGGCAGCTGGATGGAAAATCCAGAGCACAGATTACAATGGCTCTAGTTCTCCCTCACCTGCTCTTCTAATCACATGCACAGGTATTTAGAGCAGAGAGGTTTTGCATTTCACTCTCTCTCCTTGGAGCCTGGAGGCTGGGGGTATCGCTGCTCCCCTGCATCCAGTATCGGGGTTGACGGCCCCTCCACGTATCACAGTACCAGAGGATTTGCCTGGACTCCATGAACAGATAAGACAAAACAAATGGTTACTGCTGTTGCTAAAAGACTGTGCTGTATCTTGTGTTCCTAAATGAAAGAGCATTGTTTTAAGCTGGGGAACCAGTTTAGTTGGCCAGCAGCTGTTAGAGAGACTAATTCTGATGTGTAGTTAGATCCCTGAAAGGGATAGGATTTTGCTTATATGATTTTGGTTTTATTTCTTGAAATAACAGTGTGGGAAATATGGTAACACTGAAATATGTGAACTGCTGAATGAAAGTATCTGAGTACCTCTAACCTTCACATGTTAAAGCTGCAGTACCTTACTTGGATGAAAATAAAGCAGGCAGAAGCCTGAGTTAAGCAGCATAATACTTTGCCTGATCCTGTTTGTTGTATAATTAACCCTAGAAGACTGTGTCGGGAAGAACCCAGACAGACGTCAGCACTACAAAAGAGGGGCGTTTGTCACAATATATATATATACTGCATTACAATTCATGAATTTATGCCATCTGGTAGACACGCGAAGCATTGCAGCCTATTAAATCCTAATCATTATCATTTAACAGATCAGCCGCCCGTCAGCCAGGCATGAACCCAGGCTGGGAAGGCAAACGCAACGGGGCTTGTCAGAGGTGAGGAGCGGCGCATTCCAGGTATCTGCCAGGTACATACTGGGTATTTGCTCGAATAAATATATATATATACTGTGCAGTATTGCAGCCAGCGGGAATAAAATGCTTCAATCCCTGCCTGGAAAATACCTCAATGCACTCGGGCAGAAAACAGTCACAAACCTCAATACACCCGGGTATACCCGAATTCGTGGGACTAGCCGAGCTCGAATAAAGTGTGTCGCCAGTGTATGTAGTCAGACATGGCTCTGGTCTCCGGGAGTGAAAGTGGGTAAGACCTCCCTCTGGGAAGAGTGGAACCAGGCAGAAGGTTGATAGGACAATCAAAGGAGCGGTGGGGTGTAATGCTTTGGATTTTGCCTTGTCAAAGACGTCACAGAAATTCTAGTAGACCACAGGTAAGGAGGGCTGCTCCACTAAGGGTGTCGTCAGACTGCAAATTTGTTGCATCGAGGGAGCACAGGACATGGCACACTGGTTGCTCCAAGTGATGGGCCTCTCGTCGGTCCAGTTGATGAGAGGATTATGGCGTTGAAGCCACGGAAGCCCCAGGATAACCTCTACAGAAGGCGCGTGGATAACGTTGAGTGAAATCCTCTCCATATGGGTCCATTCAATAGAGAGAGACAGTTCAATGGTCTGAAGGACAATAAAGGCTGGTTGGAGTGGCCTTCCATTGATGGCATCTAATCCCACGGGTTTCTTCCTCTTGATCAAGGGAATGTTGTTCTTCTGGGCGAGTACTCGGTCTATAAAGTTGCCTCCGGAGTCGATGAAGGCCATGGCTGGACTGCAAAAAGTCCAGGTACTAAGAGAAATGGGAATCAGGATCCTATTAGGGAGGATTGTTTCTTTTTTAATGGGGGAGCAAGAGAGTGATCCCAATGAGACTCCCCTGGGACTCATTGGGAGCTGGCGTTTCCCGGCTTGAGGGGACAGCGAAGGGCCTGGTGTCCTGGGTTGCCGCAGTAGAGGCAGAGACCGGCGGAGCGGCGACGCTGTTTCTCGGCGGGAGATAGCTTACTCCCTCCTAGTTGCATGGGCTCCGTGGCATCCGAGGGAATGGGTTCCGGAGAAGGAAGACGGAAGGCGTGCGGTCTGATAGGAAGCTGTCGGTGTCGTGAACGTTCTACTCTTCACTCCTGGAGGCGCTGATCCACGCGAATACAGAGCGCAATGAGCTTCTCCAAATCGGATGGTCATTCTTGAGTAGCAAGTTCATCCTTGAGCGACTCCGAGAGACCTTGCCAAAAGGCGGAGGACAGGGCCTCATAAATTCCAGCCCGTCTCAGAAGCAATGGTGTGAAATTCCAGGGCGTACCTGGCCACTGGATGGCTCCCTTGGGTGATGTGAAAGAGGGAAGAGGCAGCCGTCACGCTACGCCTGTTAGGAATGTGAGCACACAGCACCTCAGGCGGAGCTCACGGCTCTCTCCTTACACTACTCAGACCCTTCCACTACAACCACGCAAGCCCCCTTCAGCTTCATCTCTTACCCCTCGGCATGGTGGGATGTTCCACGAGGTTCTTCCTCCACGCTCTGCGCCGCAGCCGTCGGCGCGGAATCGCCATCCCGCGCGCACGTGCGCACCCCACGTTGCTTCCTCTTATGCACACGTTGGACTTACAGTGCACACACAAAAGCCCTTGAACTTATCCCCACTCAGGCTCCGCCCCCAAACACCGCATGGTTACAATCTGGCTCTTGCTGAGTGTCACCTGAGCTCTAAGAACAGCATCCAATGCTATGAAGCTCCCTGGGCTCCTCCAGGCACGCCCCCTCTCCTGGTTGGCTGTTCCAGCTTTATATACCCTCTCTGTTCTGTGCTTCCTCGCTCGTCATAGTTTTTGTATGGGTGTTTTACAGTGCTTGTTCTTTGATTCTCTCGGTTTTGACGCGGCTTGGCAGACTACCGCCTTTGGCTCTCGACTTCGGATTATTCCTGTATACGTATTGTGACAGAGTCACTGACTCACTAGGCTGTGACAGTGAATGGAGAGATGCTGCAGCCAGTTCACAGAGTGTTAATCTCCTCAAACAGAGAAAGCACAGCTGAAGACTGATTAAACAGGGGCTGAACTATCAGTGAAACAAGTGCTTTAAAAAGCAGGAAGTGCTCACACAAGGTGAGCTTGTTTTTCCACGTGAGGGTGGAGAGAACTCTCCCGGCTAGGAAGCCGTAGCTGCTGCTCTGGTCCCCCAGTCCTGCGAGGAGCTTTGCTGCTGGGACCAGCTGGGACCCCAACCCAGGATAAAGATAAACATTGCTGCAAGGCTGGACACAACCTGCTCCCCGGAACCGTGTTCCTGTTTGCTACTGGAGCTGCAACAGATAAGACTTTATTATTATACTTATTGGATATACTTTGTGTAGCATATGTTTTGGGCATAACCAGATTAGCTGGCTGTCCTGTTAGTAAGGGCTCAAGAAGTGAGTTAGTTTCCCTAACGGGAATAGGCTTTAATTTCTAGGAAGTACTTTTTTTAAAGGGACAGTGCACCCGTACTTTATTTTGCTGTGGCTAATAAACCACTATAGTTTAACGTATCCCAATGTGTCTAGTGTCTTACTGACCCCGCCGCGAGGCCGTCCTGCCACAGGTGGTGTCAGAAGTGGGATGCTACACCTCTGGGGTCAGTAGATGAAGATGTGTTGAGACATTGAACTCAAGCAAAAAAAAAATGCCTTTTGCTGAAGCGAGTGAATTTGCAGCTAGCAAGTGCTGTGAGTAAAGTTTGCCCTGTCTGGTAAAAAAAGAAAGTGAAAATGGATTTTTGCAAAGAAGTTGCCCTAAGAAGAACCCAGAAGGTTCATAGATTGTAAAGCACCTACAGCTTACGTGTGTTGTGCAAAGTCTGCCCCGTCGGGTGTGGGAAAAAAAAACCGGGGTTTTAAAATAGCCGCCGTCAAGTGTCAATTTTTCAATGTACTTAACCATACAAAACAGTGTCCCTTCAGGCCATATGATGATTATGATGATGACGCATATGTGGCCCCGAGAAGAGAGACGTACAGTGGCGACACGTTTAATTCGCTAACGGCTAGTACCGCAAGCCGGGACAGAGGTGTATACTCCCAGCTATACTTGAGTATGAGGCGTTAAAGAAAACAGAGCGTCTCTTACGGAGTGAGTTGGAGCAGCTGAAGATCACGTTGAGCGCCACAAGAGCATCGCTGGAGGCAGAGCTTAGAAGCCAGGTGACTCTGTGTGAGAGGGACCATGAGAAGGTCCAAAGACTGAAGCAAGAGCTGGAGAAGCAGAGATGCAGTGCCATCCCAATGAGTCAGTATACCAAGGAGAAAGAGACCTGGGAAACAGAAGCAGAAGCGAGCCTAGCAACAAGAACTGCAGAGCTCAAAAAGATGAAAGAGGTGTTGATGCAAACCCAGAGTAAGCACAGGGAAGAGGTGAAGGCCCTGAGAGGGGACTGGCAGCATCAGACAGAAGAGTTGCAGATGCAGATGGCTGAGCGCGAGATGCAGCGCGCCAAAACGGAGGAGGTGTCCGTCCGTCAGGTGGCCTGCCTGATGTTGCACCATGAAACCAAGATGGCTGATATCCATAAGCGGCTGGACTACACGACCAATGAGGGGGCCCGGCTACAGCTGGAGCTAGACAAGGTCCGGGAGGAGCACTAGTAGCTGCAGGTCCAGAATAAAGAAAGAGAGACAGATTTAAGCCTTGCTCTGAGTCTGCTAGGAGACGTAGAATCGCGACTCAATTCTAACGAAGATGAACTAGCAGCTGCACTGAGTGAAAGAAGAAAGGCAGAAGGACTGCTTCAAGACCTGAGGAAGGACCTGGAGTCTGAGTGTGCTGGCCGCAAGATGGCGGAGAAACAAATGTGTGACCTAGTCAAGGAGTTTGAGGCTCTGAAGACTGAGCGGGACGCTACGTTGGACTCTATGGCTGCCCAGGAGGAGGTTTCTCAGATGAAGCTGGAGGAAAAGCTTACAAGCCCAAGACAGACATTTGGGTCACTGAAGCAGTCCAAGGAAAAGGTGGCAGTAGAGATAAAACAAGGGAGGCACTCCAGGAAGCAAGACCGTGATACCGTTGCAGAACTACAGTCTACTTTCCACAAGGCACGGAATGCGAAGGCCAAATTGCGATGCACTGGCACAGTAAGAATCCAATCAAACTACAGTGCCCAGGGGACACAAAGTTGATTCCTTGCCATGAGGGCAGCCACTGTGAAGAGACAGCCGCGAATGAGATGGAAGTGTGCCCGGGATCATAAGGGAAGAAAGACCGCACAGATTTTAACGTACTCTGTTGAGAGAGTCGCTGGAAAGAGTCAAGACAGAAAGGCCCAAGCCTATGAGTCTGCTGATGGTAAAAGAGAGGTGCCATGGGGTGCACTTCTGGTTAATAAGAATCCCGACCCAGTTGATGTACTAAGGATAAATATTGTGGAACCTAACACTGAAGGTACGCTGAGGGAGAAAGGTCCAAAAACCATCACCGCTAAAACAGAGTTGCAGTCTTCACAAGAGAAGGCCAAACAGTCACTGGCGAGTGTATGCAATGAGCTGACTGAGGTCAAGGCTCTTCTACTGGGTAAAGGAGACTCTGGACACAAGGAGATAGTGAGGTACCAGTTCTCAGGCCCAGATGGCCTGGTAATTACCCCAAAAAGAAAATGCCTAAATTGGAAGGCAAGAAAAAAAAAGGGGGGAGGGAAGGGCCGACGTCAGACATTTTCGACGAAGATGCTGGTACATGGTTACAATCTGGCTCTTGCTGAGCGTCACCTGAGCTCTAAGAACAGCATCCAATGCACTGAAGCTCCCTGGGCTCCTCCAGGCACACCCCCTCTCCTGGTTGGCTGTTCCAGCTTTATATACCCTCTCTGTTCTGTGCTTCCTCGCTCGTCATAGTTTTTGTAGGGGTGTTTCACAGTGCTTGTTCTTTGATTCTCTCGGGTTTGACGTGGCTTGGCAGACTACCCCCTTTGGCTCTTGACTTCGGATTGTTCCTGTATACGTATCTTCTGGCTCCCTTCGACCACGGCACTCATCTCGATCCCTCCATACATCTCCTAGCCCTGATCTCGGCAACGGCAACGACCATTCTTCTGGGAAAACGGTATCGGCAAGTATTCTCGCAATACACCCCATCTGGCCTGGCACCATCTAATATCACAACCCAGACATGTCCCTCGCTCTGTCGGTGTGTGTATTCATACCTGCCACCTCAGTTCTAGGGACAGGTCTGGTCTGCGGGCTACTCCAGCGTAACAGCGCCCAGGGGTGTCGAAGACACGACGAAATTCCTGGGCGAATCGTCCAATATCTTGTGTGAGGCCCAAGCCAAGGCATCACCTGTGAGAAGGGAGACAATGTAGGCTATTTTGGATCTTGCAGAGGGGAAGCGAGCGGGTGTCATCTCAAATTGAATGAAGCATTGGTTTAAGAACCCACGGGAATTGAAGGGGACTCCAGAATATCGGTTGGGTCCCAGGAGTCTGGGTTCAGAAGACGAAGCACCTACTGGTGGTTCAGTGGGAGGAATCAAGGGAGTGGTGGCGGAAATGTTCTGCACCTGGACCGTAAGGGATCTAACAACTTGCTGCTGTGAATCCATGCGGCGGCTGGACTGATCCAAAAATTTCTCCAATTTGGAAAACATGGTGGCATGAGACGCCAAGATGTTTCCCACCTCAGAGGGGTCTATGCCTGTGGGGCTGAGCATACTGTCACGCTGTACCCACCACAAACTAGACGAGACCCTCGGTACTGAGGTGGGAATAGAGTAAACACTACCGACAGGCACAGGGATCCGGTCTGGAGTGTGCGTAGTTGAACTCGCCGGGTCGGGAGCAGGGAGAGTAGAGTTGTCGTAATACTTGCCAAGGTGAGGGTAGGAGAAGTACTGAACATTGGAGGTACTAGTCGCAAGGGTCGGTGCAGAAGAAGGTAGAATGGTCGAGGTCCGAGAGCCGAGTTCAGGTTTGGAGAGTTGCAGAGGGTCGAGGATAGCCAAGGTTGGGGTTCCAGAGAAGCGGTGGTCCAAAGGCAAGCCAAGGTCGGTTACACGGGAGATCAAACAAGACAAGGCAGGATAACTAGGAGACGAGACGTATGCACAGGAAGCTTAAGCTCAGCCAATGTGCCAGTGGCACTGCTGAGCCTAAGTAGGTGAGAAGGCCCAATCCGAGCAGGAGGCGGAACCGGGGAGTGTCAGTGCGGAGCCTGTAATAGGCTAAGGTAAGGAAGCCAGGTGAGGGTGCTGAGGGCAATCAATGCTTGTTGCCACGGAGCTCGGGTGTGTGGCACGCGTGTCACATGCGTGCACCACGCACAGGGAGTGTGCGCCGCGATCCAGAGGCGGGAACTCCCGCTGTGACCCCAGCCCGCGTGCGCCCGCATGAGGATGCCGTCCGGCACGAGGAGGAGCCGCGCGCATGCGCGGAGGAAGCGGGAGTGCGCGTGAGAGCACGCGAGTCCTGAGCCCCATCAGCGGCCATCAGAGTAGGTAGGGGAACTGTGCGCCTGCGCGTGAAGGTATGTGGCACCTGGCTCCTGACACGGCCGGGGACGTAGAGTTCCGGATGAATCCCCTTTTGAGATTTTCTTGAATATAAGATGACATAGCTTCGGTCTCAGGCAAGGAAAGAGAGTAGGATTTAGACTTGGGAAGTGTGGCTCCGGGAATTAGTTCAATGGGACAGTCAAATGAGCAATGTGCGGAAGAACTTCAGACTGGCTCTTGTTAAAGACATTCTTGAAATCGACATATAATTCAGGACGGGTAGAGGAAGATGAAACGGAAGTTTCAAGACCAGCGAGGGTAGTCACGGAAAGCCCCTCTGGACCCTTCAACGAGGGAGCCCCAAAATGACCAGAGCCGTGGGAGAGTGGTAGACGTCAAAGGTAATACTCTCTGTGTGACCATCCGAGGTGTAAAGTGTGAAGGGGGAAGTCTCCAAAGAGATGAAAGCCGGCTGGAGGGGGCGACTGTTTATGGCATCGAGACCAATGGGTACCTTCTCCTTGATCAAAGGAATCAGTTTCTTGACTGCAAAAGCTTGGTTCACGAAATTACCACCAGACCCGGAGTCGGTGAATGCTGAGGCCGATACCAGGACGTTGGACCTTCGAGGATTAAGGGCAATAGAATTCTCTTGGGAAGTTCTTCAGGGGGAGAGGGGCGAGGAGAGATGGTACCCAGGGAGAGCCCCTCGGACCTCACTGGGCGTTCTCGTTTCCCGGTCTCATGGGACAGTGAACCGAGAGAACCGCAGTAAAAACAGAGACTTTCGTTCCTACGGCGAGTTCCCTAGGCGGACCGGGCTGCTGACTCCCAATCTGCATAAGCTTTGGGGCTTCATGTGCCGGAAAGACAATAGGAGGCAGCCTATTTGGAGCTGAAATGGGCTTCATGAACCTGGGACGCTGGCATTCCTGGCGACTCCGGGAGCCTCTGGTCCACACGAATGCTCTGGGCAATAAGGTCTACCAGCGAAGATGGTTGGGTTGTGCTGCCTTGGGTCATCCTTTACGGGTTCGGCCAAGCCCTGCTACCGAGAGGGCTTCGTCGTACCGACGGGTCTCCGTGGTGGTCATGCGGAACTCCAGTGCGTTTCTCACCACGGACCTGCGACCCTGGGAAAGGTGAAACAGAGAGGAAGCAGCAGTCTCTTTACAGGGGTCAAAGACCTGTTTCAATTCACGCCGGATCCTAGGAAAATCTTGGGTTACTTCCGGTCTGATTTCCCAGATAGGTGAGGCCCAGGCTAGTGCGTCACCAGTCAGCAGGGCGTAGACATAGGATACCTTGGAGCGATCCGTGGAAAACCGGGACGGGCACTATTCAAATTGGATGTCTTATTGATCCAAGAATCCTCGGCAAGTAAGTGGATCTCCGGTGTACCGGTTAGGCACAGGAATGCGTGGTTCTGAAGCGCACGCGCCTTCCTGGATACGTGGGGTCCTAGCCTGGTATTCCTGGAGAGATTGGAAAGCTGTTGCGCCACGGCTGTTACTTGGTTGCTCAGGTACTGCCAGTGCTCCATGAGAGGGTCAATATTTGGGGCACCTCAGGGGGGTCTGCATTTGGTGGGCTCTGCATAAAGTAACGCCGTGATGCCCGCAGACCAGAGCAGTCCTCAGTACTGAGGTGGGAAGGGGAATACCACACACCCACAGCAGTGAGGGCGTGCCCGGAGTATGGTAGTGTGCGTTGCCATGTCTGGTGAGAGAAGGGTAGCCAGATACTTGCCGAGTTCTGGGTGCCAGAGGTCCGAGTAGTAGAGTCTGAAAGCCATGGGTCGAGGGTTAGAGAGAACAGCGAAGTCGTAATCCGTAGCCATGTCCAGGGATCCGAGAGGTACACGAAGTCAGAGGGAAGCCAAGATCAAAGTCCAGAGGGGGTACGCAGACGAGCCGATTCAGGAACAAGAGCTGGAACACAGAAGAGAGCCAGGCACAGAACTCCGAACAGCACAAAGCCACAAGAAGCTATGCAGAGCGAGGAAGGAGAGGAAGGACTGGGGTAATATAGTGCGGCTGACCAATAGAGGGTAGAGGTGGGGGCGGAGGTGCGTCCAGGCCGTCACTGTGATAGGCTCAGGGGCAGAGAAGAGATAGGAGCCAGATGTGTGGCTGAAGTGCATGACATGGTGTCCTGCGATTGGCGGGGCCACCGGTGCGGGTGAGGGGAGAAAAGGTTGGGTGCGCGCACGCCCTGTAATCCTCCCGCGCGCGACCCAGAAGCGTGGAGGTAGTGGTGGCGGCGTGCGCCACTGACGAAAATGGATGGAGCGGAATTTGGCAGGCGGGAGCGGAGACCTGACAGGGAGATGGGACAGCGGTTGCTGCGGCACATTGTTTGGGTAAGGAGGGAACACGCCAGGGGGGACGTGTCCCCCGATTCCTTACACTGTAACAATCATTTCCCCAGTTTAGAAAGCCGGCATTGTCTTATGCTGTGGGCCAGCTGAATGTAATTCTACATCCCGTCTTTTAGATAATTACCTTATGTCTGTATTAGCAATTCCTCCCAGATTAGATACCTGGGATTGTCTGGTGATGAAATTAACATATCAGCCCTTCAAATGTAAAGGATGTTATGTGTCTGTTCCTATCATTTATATGGACAGAGTTTCTGTAATCCCTTTACCTGAACTGTTCTATAGAAAATATATCATCAGAACAAAGGTAGGACACTTGTTAATAGAATCAGTTACCAGGTCTGAGCCCAAGGCACTGTTTCTCTTGGCTGGCTACCCTTGCTCAAAGTTAAAGGATAGCCAACATGGGGTATATAAGAAACCTTGCTAGTCAGAGCAGAAGTTATCCCTCAGAGGGAGAGACACTCTGGGAAGGAGTGTGGAGAGGACAATCTGGGAGAGAGTCTGGGAAGGTGTGTGAAAACTATCTGAGAGACACTCTGGGAAGGAGTGTAGAGTTGGACTGTGACCAGCTGGAGATACATTTCAGAGTGGCTACTATGTGTGCAGCACTCTGATATCCTGAAGCAGAGAAGTGGACAGGTGAAACCCATTTGAAGTGCGTCCCTGCACATACGAAAGGAATATCTCATTACCCAGACCCCCGTAAGTGTGTATATTTTTGTATTTTGTATTCTTGTGTGTTTCCAAGGTCTAATCCAAAATAAACCTCATTTTATTTCACTGCCTTGTTTTGCTCTCTGATTGATCCCTTAAAAATAAATGGTGTTAAAAGACCTGGTCTACCGTGGTAAGCTCTCAAATAAAGGTTTAAGCACGTTTGGTTACCCCTGATCCGTAAAAGGGATTCAAGAAGAGTCAGCTCTTGAACCCAGTAAATGTTCTTGCATAAACTGTAATGTGCGACAATAAAGAATGTTTGTGTTTTTACCTTTCCAGCGGGGCAGCAAGCAGGGATTGCTAGGGTATGAGTTTCAAGGGTGGGGGGTTGCGCAGAACGTGTTGTCAGAATGTGTTTAGGTAGTCGGGTCAAGAGTTGCTGAATACCCCAAAAATGTACCCAAGAATCATGTCTGATTCCTGGATACCTGTAGGCACATTGTCCTGGCAATATCTCCCCTTGAAAATGCTTCGGTGACTCACTGCTAGGGTTCCCTGCTTCAGCACAGCCCATAATGGTAAATGGGGCATAGGGATGTAAAGTGTCCCTGTAACTATCAGGGGTCCCTAGGTTAAGGGGGATACCCAGTTAATGCCCAGGTAACCCAGAACCTGTATAGGGGTTCTTGGGTGCTCCAGCCATAAGTATAAGGTTGTGAGGGGACTCGTAGAGTCCAGTCTGGGTCTGTTTAATAGTGTGTGGGGAATAAAGGCTAGTAGAAAAAACAGTGCAGCTTTCTATTCTATTCCCCATATCCTGAGACTTAGGAAAGTATTATACATGTATATTTTATTAACATTGTGATTAAATATAAGATATACTGCTGTTTCTTCTGGCAGGGCTCAAGACAAGTGTCTCCAAGTTCAGCTCAGGTGTGAGCTAAGGAGTCTCACTTCCTGTCTCAAAAGACAGGCTTTCTAAGCCATCTAATCAGGCAGGTGGTGTTTGTTAATTGACTAACATCAGTTAACCACCACACTGCTGGATTAGAGGCACATTACCTGAACAGGGATAACTCCCCTGTTACAACCCCCTACAGTTTCAGCAAGTTTGTGGGTGGCACGGATAAGATTGATGGATTTTTAAAGATATTTGAAAATTAAAGCCTCAGATACCGTGTGTCAGAACGCGACCGGGTTCTGCGGTTGTCGCCGCTATTGACTGGAGCAGGCATGGAGACCCTCCAGGCAGTGCCGGCAACGGGCAGCAACAACTACCGGCACGTAAAGGCTTCGTGGTTAACACAGTATGCCCTCCCACCAGAGGCATACAGGAGCATGTCCAGGTCAGGGGAGAAGAACCACCGGGAAATCTACATGCGGTTTGCATCACAGATGATTTTACATGGGACTCAGTGAGTGGAGGGATGTGATGCCGCTAAGTATCACTGTTTGCTGGACTTAATGGACTAACCCCAGAGCAAGCTAACGCCAGAGCAAGCTAACGCCAGAGCGGGCTAACGCCAGAGCAGACTAACCCCAGAGCAGGCTAACCCCAGAGCGGGCTAACCCCAGGGCGGGCTAACCCCAGATTGAGCTAACTCCAAGACGGGCTACAGCCAGAGCGAGCTAACTCCATAAGATATGGCAAAAGGATGATGAAATAAATAATAGCATTTTTAATCTCAGTAATAAAACCCTCACAAAGTCCGAGGAAAGTCTTATTACAAAAGGCCTAAAGTTTGCCCCTACTGTGGGCCCGAACAATTTTGGCCTTTTTATTGACGCACAAAATTTTTAAAGAAAATTAACTATCAAAAGATTTTTCCAAAGTAAAGAAGTAGAAATCAAAACACAGGATAACCTATCCATTAATAAAGAAGAAAAAAATGATGTAGAAAATAATGACGCACAGCTTTATTTAAAATATTCAGGTTTGAAATTGCCTTCAACATTTTATCCTAAACATGCAAAAGGGAAAAATGTGGATGTATTTGCACAATTGATTTTAAAGGATTTTGAGGAATTATCAAATAAAGAGCAAAAATATCATCACAATTTAAGTAAAAGTGAAAGAGAAGCTCTCAAAAACTTAACTGACGACACAGACATAGTCATCAAACAGGCCGATAAGTTGGGGGGGTGTAGTCATTTTGAACAGATGTGACTACATAAAAGAGTCACATAGGATTTTAGAAGATGATATGACATACACCAAATTGGCAAAATACCCTATTTGTGATTTCAAAAAGAAGTTGAAAAAACTTTTGGACTATGGTAAAGCATATGGGGTACTATCAGAACAGGAGTATAATTTTTTATGGAAGGATAACCCTATAAGACCAATATTTTATTATCTCCCAAAGGTACACAAAAGCCTCTCCAATCCCCCAGGCAGACCCATCATTGCCGGCATAGATTCTTTAACATCCAATCTATCAGCCTATATTGATATATATCTTCAAAAATATGTGCCAGAGTTAAAATCACATCTGAGAGATACTACTGACATATTAAGGATACTGGAAAATCAAGATTGGACTGATGACTGCTTTTTGGTCACTAGTGACATCACCTCCCTTTATACATCGATAGATCATATCCAGGGATTTGAAGCTATTGATAGAGTGCTTGCAAAAGATAAAGATCTATCCCAGGAACACGCCAATTTTATTTTAGATGGTATCCTTTTTATTTTGAGAAACAACTATTTTTGGTTTGAGGATACATTTTATTTGCAAAAGCGTGGAACCACCATGGGTACCAGATTTGCACCCAGTTATGCTAATTTATTTATGGGAATATGGGAAGATGATTATATTTGGTCCATCCCTGAACTGGGTGCAAATTTGGTCCTATGGCGGAGATTTATTGATGATATTATTTTTATTTGGAGAGGTGAAGAAACAGATCTTCTCAGATTCATTGAATACATTAACGATAATGATTCCAATCTAAAATTTACATGCAATTACAGCAAGATTTCTGTCAACTTCCTTGATCTGACTATATTTGCAGAGGAGGGGTGCTTAAAAACCAAAACCTTCTACAAGGAAGTTGACAGTAATAATTATATCTCACCTTCGAGTTGCCACCATCAAAGTTGGTTAAATAATGTGCCTTATGGCCAATTTAGAAGGGTAAGACGTAATTGCTCAGATCTCAATAGCTTTGAAATACAATCCAAAGTATTGGCGAATAGGTTCCTAAGTAGGACATACAATCCTGGTAATTTAAAAAATGCTATAACAAAAGCAAGAGATCTAGATAGAAGTAATCTGCTAAAAACAAAAACTGAGGAAAAATCAGACACAACTAATAAAGACAAATTCAGTTTTTCATTTTTAACCAAATTTAATAAAGATTCAAATAAAATTTTGAAAATTATAAAGAAATGTTGGCATATTATCCAAAATGACACAATATTAGGTTATGTGGTTCCAGATGTGCCCAAGGTTGTATTCAGGAGGGCAAACAATCTGAAGCGACAACTAGCCCCAAGTTCATTGCCTAAAATAAAAGAAAAAAGAGAAAATAATTGGCTACCTGCAATATAAGGTTTTTTTGGATGCACAGTTTGTAAGGCCTGTAAATACAGAACAACTGATACATTTTCTTTCACTTCACATGTGACAAAAGAGAAATATGATATTAAACACCATGTTACATGTAGAACTGACTATGTAATTTATATGATCACATGTCCTTGTGGTCTTCAATATATCGGCAAAACTTCCAGGGATGTAAGGATTAGAATCCTAGAACATGTAGGCAACATTAGAAGAGGGCTAACCACACACCTTTTGTCAGATCATTTCATTAAACATCACCAAGGCAACACCACAGGATTGACCTTTACGGTCTTAGAAAAAGTACTACCTCATTGGAGAGGAGGCGACCGTGATGTTCAACTAACTAAAAGGGAAACCTACTGGATCTTCACATTGAGAACTCTAGTTCCTAGAGGACTCAATGTGGATATTGAACTAGGGGTGTTCCTGTGATGTTGATTGTGAATATAATATAATAATATGTTATTGTATTAATCCCGTTTTTCTTTCTTTCTCTTTTTTTGAGCACAACCACAATCGTCGTGATTTTATTAGTGTATAACTTGATACATAGGTCAGATAGTTTTTTAGTCTTTTTTATATAATTTTTATATATTTTATATATTTATATTACCAATTTTTATATTTCATATGATGCCATATATATATTTCCCTGTATTATTCTTGTGTTGTATTTTACCCTGTATAAATGATAATAAGACAGATGAAGTATATGACACTGCACCAACCCACTCTGTTAATACATATGACACTACTTCAATTGAATATATGTGATACCATTGAATTTATGTGGTACCACTTTAATTGTACAATTAGGTCTTAACTAGAGGGAGGGCATTAGGGTATATAGCAGTATAGTAAGCAGCTATTAGTCACTCCTGAGGAAGTCGCCAGAGAGAGCGACGAAACGCGTAGAGTGTTCCAGTCCAACAGCCACGAGAACGGGGACACGAGAACTCCACTGTAACCATCTGATCCGGAAGTCCTCGGCGCACCGGAAGTGACGCAGCGGGAGCCTGGGAGGCTCTCGGCGTGCCGGAAGTGAAGGGACGAAAGCTCCGGTGTGGATCCAAGTGTCTCCTGAGAGAGCGGAGGTGATCGAGTACCCAGAGGAATCGCGAGCCCCAGGGATATCCGTCAACCGCTACCTGTGAGTGCCCACACCGACCGTATGAAGTGTAAGCCTTGAATCATGTTTTGATATTATAATTGTTTTACCTCTACACTATATGGTCTCTCTTTTTTCTCCTTTGGAGGTTGTGATTGGTGGCTGCTGTTTACACATAGGGCGCATCCACCCCTTAAGTTGGATGACTGTCTAATTTGATTACTTAAAATGTGAGTAGTCATTTTGGATGAATTTTCACTTTTTTCACTGTTCAAACATTTTTGCACTATGATATGTTTTTCTATTCTATGACTTCGAGACGAACTCCCCTGACGCTTTGAAAATTATCCAAGACGGGCTACAGCCAGAGCGAGCTAACTCCATAACGGGCTAACTCCAGGCGGGCTAACGCCAGAGCGGGCTAACTCCAGAGCGGGCTAACTCCAGAGCGGGCTAACTCCAGAGCGGGCTAACTTGATTATTCTAATCAGCTGGCTCGTTAGCGGTATAAAAACCTACAGGTCTCTCTGACCCAGAAACACACCCTGGACCGCTATGGAGAGCAGGCAGCGTTTGAACTATCTCTTGTCCAGGAAGCTGCCAGCCTGTTCCACTGAAGAGAAGGCACCCAGCATCTGGACTTCCATCCCCTATCCCAGCCAGGAGGAACCCGGGGACCCGAAGGTAAAACTTAACCCAGACTAAGCTAGTGTTATGGTTGGTAAGGCTCTTTAACCCAGGATTGCACAAACGTTTCCCTCTGCGCCCCCCCCACCTGCTCTCCCCCCACTCCCCTCCTTACCTTGTCTCCAACTTTTATGACGTCACAATGCCATGGCGTCATTTGATGTTGCGTTGCCTTGCAACGTGTCACCAGAAGCCGCCGGAGATACAGTAACGTACAGAGGAATTACGCGACCTCTCACATTTAATTTAAATGCTTTGGGGACGAGTGTGGGGCCTCTGTAAGTGCAATCCCCCCCTCACTCCCAGAAAATTTTGCGCCCACCAGTTTGTGCACCCCTGCTCCAACCCACCGATGGGTATAGTGGTATAGTCAGTGCTCCCTATATCAGATATTCTGGTTTATTTTGTCCCCCTGTTTACGCTGACCACAAACTCATACTCATGTTAAAGCTTTGGGTGAAACATTTGTTTTACAAACGCAGTCTCCCATTTTAAACCCTCGCACCCATCTCCCCTCCTCCATGGCCACAAAGTCGTCGATGTCTTCACCAAGCAGAAGTGAGGACTTGCCTGATCTGGGGCAATCGGTGGGTGGGCAGTGGGCAACATACAGTCCTTAAAATATGTAACTAATAACAGTTTGTTGTGTTTAGTCCCAGCAGGGGATGGGGCCGGGACACAGTCAGCAGGACCGGCTTGAAGATAGTGCCATCAGTGCCTCTACACTGCTCTGTCTAGACTATTAAAACGTTCTAATGTATGGACTTCCTGCCTCTCACCTGTTTCCCTACAATCTATTCTCCCCCTACCCATCTATGCTCTCCCTCCTATCCCTCTGTGCCTCCCCTCCTATCCTTCTGTGCACCCATCCATCCTGCTGTGCCCCCATCCTATCTTTCTGTACCCCCGTCCTATCCTTCTGTTCTCTCCTCCTATCTTTCTGTTCCCCAATCCTATCTTTCTGTGCCCCCCTCCTATCCTTCTGTGCCCCCCTCCTATCCTTCTGTACCCCCGTCCTATCCTTCTGTTCTCCCCTCCTATCTTTCTGTTCCCCAATCCTATCTTTCTGTGCCCCCTCCTATCCTTCTGTGCCCCCTCTTATCCTTCTGTGCCCCCCTCATATCCTTCTGTGCCCCATCCTATCCTTCTGTGCCCCCCTCCTATCCTTCTATGCCCCCTCCTATCCTTCTGTGCCCCCCTCCTAACTTTCTGTGCCCCCTCCTATCCTTCTCCCATTGCACACACTCTTTGCCTGTCAGTAATGTCTTCATCTCCTCTTCTCTCTCTATACCCGATTACTTTGTCACCTCGTTGTGACGATAAGTGGGTAATGTGACGGTAAGGGGTTAATGTGACGGTAAGTGGTTAATGTGACGGTAAGTGGTTAATGTGACGGTAAGTGGGTAATGTGACGGTAGGGGGTTAATGTGATGGTAAGGGGTTAATGTGACGGTAACTGGTTAATGTGACGGTAAGTGGGTAATGTGACGGTAGGGGTAGCTGGCTCACCTAATAAAGAGAAATCCCAGCTATTTACCTGTAAAAAAACGTGTAACTTGGCTGTCCTATGAATATTGTAATCTTGTAGTCCTTAATGTGTCCTGAAAATAGGGCTTTTTTTCTTTCTCTCTTTTCCTGCCCCTGATCACATACTAAAGGATATTTATTGCAGGAAAAGAGAGAAAGAGAGAAAGAAAAAAAGCCCTATTTTCAGGACACATTAAGGACTACAAGATGCCAGAGATCTCACAGTGAAGAAACAGGACACAGGAGCACCTCCCACATCGAGACGCAGAAGGAAGGAGGGCTTACAGCTCATAGAGCGAACACACAGCCCCCACAGCAGCACGAGGGAAGGATAAACTACTCAGGCAAGAAGACTGACGTCACTGTAGATCAACGGGGCGACGATGACGATGCTGGAACGCATGGGCATGCGCAGAAGAGTCCCGTGACGTCACTGGAACGCACAGACCGGAAATGGACACAGGAACCGGAAATGAACTCTCATGGACTGTTTTGGCTATGCATGGAGATAGCACTGATCAGGGGAAGCAGACTGGGACAGCTGGGGTGATTATGTAACTGTTTTCACTTGTTTTTTCACTTGTTTGATTAATGTTGGAGGGTATATATACTAGGTAGACCCTCATTTGAGTATGCCTTGTCACTTGAAAAAGACCTGTTGGTCGAAACGTCGTGTGGCACAATAAATTCATTATCCTGAAATCCGTGTAGCGCTGGATCTCTCTCTTTTTTCCTCAGTGTACTTTGGAAATTCCAGGCAGGTACTTCCTTGAACCAGCAGCACCGGTAAACTGTATGTATTTGATTATATATTGTGGTGTGCAGCCTTTACCCCCCTTTACACTGAAAATGCAGACGCCATTTGCTAGGCTAATGGGTCATGAAGGGCAGACGGCTGAGTGGCCTAAGCATGGTGATCAAAAGTTAACTGCCTTGATTGTTACCCAATGTCTAGGGATTAAGTATTAGTCAATCATCAAACTCTGTTACCTGAGGGCATGGGTTAGTCTGTTAGTCTGTGTCTCCACGTTAGCTAATTGTTCACCAATAGGCTGTGTTCAATGTTAAGAATAGGGTTGCACAGGTATATAAACTGTGTCAACCCTACAGTTTTTAGTTGTGCTGGAGTTATGCTTCTGATACCATCTTGAATGTCCCTGGATTGCTGGAGTTGTGCTTCTGATTCCACCTTGAAAGTCACTGGACTGTTGGAGAATTGCTATTGGATACTTCTCCATTCCCCAGCCCTAAGTAAGTGTTATCTTCTTGTCTGTTAATTGTACTATATTGCTGTGTTCACCTTATTTAAGGAATAAATTATATTTTATTATATCTAAGCCTCGTTCAGTTCAACCCAGATATTTGGTGTTCATTACATCTTGTCATAAGCTACCGTGACAAGCTCTATAATTAACTGGTGGCAAGCGGTGGGATTGAACTGAACCTGTATTACAGTGTACTGTAATTACCCTGCAATATAGTGGGAACTCGAAGGGAATTGCGAGTTCCTGGAACTAAAGATATTGAACACAGAGTAGTGCAACAGTTAACACAAGTCGTAACACCACCTCACTGCTGCGACTGAACCATGAGCGAGGCTGAAGGCTCATCCAACATGTGGACCCGAGCTCAGCTGAAGGACAAGTGCTGTGAGTATGGACTGCCCTATGAGAACCAGGAGGTCGCAGACATGGTTGACGCAATCGGTGACTATAAAGCCCGGCTTGCAGAGCCTCAGGATACGGCTCAGCTTACACTTTAACAGCCACCTGGAGATCAGGGAAGGAACCCAGTGCCGGGGCGGCGGAATCTCGGGGAGGGAACGAGTGCACCTCCCGGGAGAAGTGCAACAGGAGGGGTAGTGGTTGCTGCGGCTACCAGTCTGTTCACCCCTGAAATGTTGGCACTGATTACTGCGTGGGGAGACAGAGGGACACCGGAGGAGCGGCTGCAGTTTATCACTATGGCAGTGAACAGACTCGCTTATTGCCCCCCTGTCCAACCCAACACAGATGAACTCAAGCTGGACCAGCACAGTCTCACCAAGTTCGTGGAAGGCACTGACCAGATTGACAGTTTCTTAAATAACTTTGAATCGCAGTGCCGGCGGTACAAAGTGCTTCCCCAGCATAGGGTTGCACGTATGGACCCCTTACTGTCCGGATTGGCTAAGCAGACAATGATGGCGCTTCCAGATGAGTATGCTGATGACTACGAACACCTGAAGGAACTGTTGTTGTTTCAGTACGGTTTTACCCCTGAAGCCTACCGGGGTAAATTCCGGCAGGAGGAGAGGCAGCCCCAGGAGTCCTATGTTACCTACGTGACCCGCATGGCTTTGTACGGGATACGCTGGGTGGAGGGCTATGAGGCACGGACTTACCAACGCCTGCTGGACCTCATCTTTCAGGAGCAGCTCATGGAGCAGTGCCCGCCACGGTGAGGGCTTGGGTGTACGACAAGAAGCCCAAGACTTACCAGGAGGCGGCGAGGCTTCCAGATGACTATGTGGCCAGCCGAGCCCTGATGACCGCCAAACCAGTAGCCAAGGCGGCGGTGGCGGCGGCACCGGTCAGAAAGTCTGCCAATACCCCCCAATGGACTCAGAGGCCGCCTGCGGGCAGCAGTCCACCGAAGGCGGGGGAGCTCCGGCACGAGCGCCGGTGCTACAACTACAACCGCCCTTGTCACATCAGACCAGATTGCCCGGAACCCCTGCGTTCCGACGGAGCCCATCGGGGGCAGCGCACCCCAACTGCGAAGCCGGTAGCCTGTGTGCGGGTGGCTTCCACCACAGACTACGGACTGGTCATGGAACCAACTCCCAGTGAGGCGTCCCATACCACACCTGTCCCGGTTTCATCGGTGCCTACAGCCAGGAGTGGAGGACATCTCAGCGCGGACCTGCAGCAGACGGATGGCCGGAGCAGAAATCTCACCCCGGTCACAGTCGGTGACCGGCAAGCAGTCGGCTTGCTGGATTAAGGAGCTGCAGTAACCCTGGTCTGACCTGATATGGTCCGGCCAGAGGAATTGATCCCAGGCCCTGGGATACAGATCACTGTGGCCGACGGAGAGCCACGTTTTCTGCAAGTGGCCATAATCTTTTTGGATTGAGGGGAGGGCCAGGGTGTGCAGGAGGTGGGGGTTTTACCCGGTTTGAATGCCGAAGATCTTTTAGGCAACGATCTGGGACCGATGACCTGCACCTACGACCGGGTACCCAAACCCGCTGCAGTGGCGGCGGTTACCCGGAGCCAGACAGCGGCAATGGCGGTGGCGCCAGTCCCCCAGCCTTTGGGACCAACGTTAGCGGAGGGCGCAGAGGAGCCCGAGGAGGTAAGCCAGGATCAGTTGCAACCACAGACTGACTTACTATTCCCCCTCACCCTTCCCCATTCCCCGGACAATGACATGACTGGGGGGTGGCCAGAATTAGGAGCCCAGTTTAGGGAGGCAGTGAAGACAGACCCTACCCTGGCCGGCGTGAGACTTCGGGCGTCTGAATCTCAGGCAGGGGAAGGCACTGAGCACTGCCTCTGGTATAAGGGACTCCTGTATAGAGAAGAAGGGAACTCAGGGATAGAGGAGGGATTGACCGGTAAGCGACAGCTAGTAGTGCCCCAAGGGTACCGACAGCAACTGTTACGGGTAGCTCACTCTATTCCGTTAGCGGGACATCAGGGGGTCAACAGAACGCGAGACCGGTTATTACAGCATTACTACTGGCCGGGGGCATCTCGAGATGTGGGCAATTTCTGCCGCTCTTGTGATGCCTGCCAGCGAGTGGGTAAGGCGGGCAACCGTGTGAAGGCACCCCTGAAACCCCTACCGATAATAGGGGAACCCTTCCAGAAAGTAGCGATGGATCTTGTAGGACCCCTTATGATTTCTAGCAGGCAGGGAAACACTGTGGAGCAGGTGGAGATAGGGGCACAGTTGAGTGCTAGGCAGAAGGGAGAAGCCAGGGACATGCTAGCTAAGTATAGGGCCCTCTTCACTGACATGCTAGGGACCACACATCTCACCAAACACCCAGTGCACAAGTGGGACCTGCGGCCTCTGCATAAGCACGCTTATAGAGTGTCAGCAGAGGTCAAGACGAGTATGGAGAGGGAGATAGAGGAGATGCTGACCCTAGGGGTAATTACTCCGTCCCAGAGTCCTTGGGCAAGCCAGGTAGTTCTAGTCCCTAAGAAGGACAAGACCACCCGGTTTTGTGTGGACTACCGCTTGCTCAACGCTGGGACGGTGTCAGATGCCTACCCCATGCCCCGCATGGATGAGTAACTGGATGAACTCGCGGGGGCAAAGTATCTGACCACTATGGATTTGAGCAAAAGCTATTGGCAAATCCCACTGACCCTGGAGGCTAGGGTGAAGTCAGCATTCATCACTCCAAGTGGCCTCTATGAGTTTTTAGTGATGCCATTTGGGATGAAGAATGCCCCGGCTACTTTCCAACGCCTGGTCAATAGGTTACTGGAAGGGATGCAGAGCTATGCCAGGGCTTACTTAGATGACATTGCTGTCTTTAGTAATTCCTGGGACTCCCATTTAGGACATGTAGCTGCGGTGCTGGATAGGATCAGGGAGGCTGGGCTTACCTTGAAACCCACTAAGTGTATGGTAGGGATGGCAGAGGTCCTGTACTTAGGGCACAGGGTGGGTGGAGGGCACCTCAAACCAGAGCCAGCCAAGGTAGAAGCCATAGTTCAGTGGCCTGTTCCAAAAACCAAGAAACAGGTCATGGCATTTTTGGGCACCACAGGGTACTATAGGAAGTTGGCGCCGTGGCCAAACCCCTGACTGATTTGACTAAGAAGCAACTGCCTGTGCTTATCACCTGGACTCCTGCCTGTGAAACTGCTTTCCAGGCACTGAAAACTGCGCTGGCTGGGGCCCCCATATGGCTGCCCCGGACTATACCAAACATTTCCTTATACAGACTGATGCCTCAGACTATGGCATTGGGGCTTTGTTGAGCCAAGTGGGGGACGACGGTAGAGAGCACCCTGTGGTGTACCTCAGCCGAAATCTACTTCCCAGAGAGGTGGCCTATGCCACCATTGAGAAAGAGTGCTTGGCCATTGTGTGGGCACTCAAAAATCTCCAGCCCTATGTATATGGAAGGGCTTTCACGGTCCTCACAGACCACAACCCCCTGAGTTGGCTGCAGAGGGCATCAGGGGAGAATGCCAAGTTGCTAAGGTGGAGCTTGGCCTTGCAAGAGTTTGAGTTTACTATTCAGCACAAAAAGGATAGTGAAAACAGCAATGCTGATGGACTTTCACGTCAGGACTATCCCTCTGAGACTGAGTTCATTAATGGTGCCAGCAGTGCCCCACTCCCCATTAGGGCCAGTGGGCCACAGGTCACCCATTAAGAAGGGGAGGTGTAGAGGGAGAAAGGGGGTGGCCCGGTATTAAAGGGGTTGCACCCCCTATGGCCATCCCCTGAGCTCACCAGAGAGACAAGGGGTTAACTTGACTGCGGTCCAGGGATGAGGTTTGCACCTTGTTGTACCTTGAAAATGTATGTTCCCCTGTTACCATGATTCATTATAAGCATGTATTTTAATGTTTTAAAGTGCATTTCTGTATCTCCAGTTCTGGAGATCGCAGAGAGTTCATATTTGGCCAATATGTGGAGTCACTGTAGGCATTAAAAACTGGCAAAGGTCGACCCACTGAGCCCACCAGAATGGAATTTATTAATATGTGTATATGTATTTTATTTTGGATCTGTTCTGAAAATGCAGACGCCATTTGCTAGGCTAATGGGTCATGAAGGGCAGACGGCTGAGTGGCCTAAGCACGGTGATCAAAAGTTAACTGCCTTGATTGTTACCCAATGTATAGGGATTAAGTATTAGTCAATCAACAAACTCTGTTACCTGAGGGCATGGGTTAGTCTGTGTCTCCACGTTAGCTAATTGTTCACCAATAGCTTGTTCAATGTTAAGAATAGGGTTGCACAGGTATAATAACTGTGTCAACCCTAACGTTTTTAGTTGTGCTGGAGTTATTCTTCTGATACCATCTTGAATGTCCCTGGATGCTGGAGTTGTGCTTCTGATTCCACCTTGAAGTCACTGGACTGTTGGAGAATTGCTATTGGATACTTCTCCATTCCCCAGCCCTAAGTAGTGTTATCTTTCTTGTCTGTTAATTGTACTATATTGCTGTGTTCACCTTATTTAAGAATAATTATATTTTTTTATCTAAGCCTCGTTCAGTTCAACCCAGATATTTGGTGTTCATTATATCTTGTCATAAGCTACCGTGACAACCCTTACCACACTGTACACAACAAATATATATTTTCAAACATACTGTAACTAATTAATTTTACACACTTTCACAAGACAGAAAAAAAAAACATTTTATGATCAGAAATTTCCACATATGAGACAACCAACTTTCTACTCATACAAGGTAAGTGTGTTACATCCATCTACGCCTAACAAATGTACACTTCATAACCCTACACATTCACTACACCATTAACCCTACAATGAACCTTAACATACACCTTAAACAATACACAAGGTAAGTGTGTTACATCCATCTACGCCTAACAAATGTACACTTCATAACCCTACACATTCACTACACCATTAACCCTACAATGAACCTTAACATACACCTTAAACAATACGTGTAGCCATGTATAAAAATGGTATACAGTTCTTTCTCATGCTGGCAGTAAGCCTGGTAAGTATGCAGGGTTGCCAGCAACAATCATGGAGGTTTGCCCTCACACCCTGGTGAGGTGTCATATGTATACAAGGGAAATGACAACATGCTCTTGTCACTATGCCTAAAGTTAGGTTGAAGTTCTAGAGTGTTCAAGTGCAAGGAGTGTCTGCAGCAGTTAAGGCTGTCAGATTTAATTACTAGCCTACCATACACTGTGTTCAGGGATCTGACATAGATGGTGATCTCCCTTAGGGGAGAGGTGATCCAACTCTATTGAGAGAGGAGGAACTTTGTAAGAGGGATGTACTCCACCGAGATGAGCGGCTGGAACGACCACTATGAGGGGCAGTGAAAGACAAACAGAAAAGGGAAGCGCAATATGAAAAGGGATAAGGCACAAGAGCCACTTTATGTTATTAAAACCAATATTAAATATACATATAGTTACATCCAAATTATTAAAAAAGTAATGAAAACAGTAAAGTCTCTGCACAAAGGGTGTCCAGGTGGTGAGTAGTGTACTGAGTATAAGCCACTAACGGCCCCTGTCTGTCTGAACAGACTCGGGCACAGATAATAGTGGAGAGGTGTGATTCCAAAGGACAATGGGAGCCTCAGATGTGAAAATGTCCACTAACCGTGTAGGCAATGGAGTGAACGAGAGTGGGGAGGTGCCGTTAGACCGCCTCTATAGATATTGCTCACCCCAGCTTCAATCCGTTTGTTTTATTTATTTATAAAATATTTTTACCAGGAAGTAATACATTGAGAGTTATCAAGTATGTCCTGGGCACAGAGTAAAACAAATAATACCTGGTTACAAGTACAGGTGGAAAATAAGTTATATCAGTGGCGCTCAACACTGTAATGATCAAAGCAATTCTAATAGATATTATAAAATATATATTATAAAATATACAACCAGAGCCACGGAAATCGCCCGTCCGATTGGATGCTCCACGTGGTAAGGGTAAACATGTAAATATACAAAGAAATCAAATCATAGCATAATACTGTAAAACATACTCATACATAAACAAACAACACTTAACAAACGCTGAGAACAACAGGTAAACTTTACAACTACCGTTAACTCTTCTAAAGAGAAGTCCGTCTGTAACACTTCCTTCTCCACCCTGCTCAAGGTTGGCAATTTGGCTTCTTTTAAGAATTCCCCGAGATTATCCCTCGTCTTTTGATTGTGTATGACCTTACCCCCATCGTTCAGCGTCTCGTAGTAGCTTTTGAACTCTGCCACGATCCTTTGAGGATTAGAGGTAAGCTCTCCCCCTTGTGTGCGGATAGTTTGTATATGATAATTAGGAATTTTGTTTTGAAGTCGATGTGCTAATAGGGTGTCCGGCTTGTTCGCCTTCTCGAAGTATCTACGCCTGGACCAGCTCATCTCCTTTTCTGCCCGGGAGGCCAGTTTTATATTCAACTGCTGTTTGGTTTCTGCCAAAGCTCGCATTGTGTCCTGATTCCTAGATACTTTGTGCGCCTTAGATAGGGTCGCTAGCTTGTCTTGTAGGACTTTTGTTTCTCCTGATCCCTCCGGCGCCTAGCGGCTAGGCACATGAGGGAGCCTCTGAGAGTCGCCTTGTGGGCTTCCCATAGGGTGGTGTCGGAAGAAACACTCCCTACGTTCTCAGTGAAGAAATCCTTAATCCTCTCACCAATCTCTCTCTGCAAATTCGGGATTTTCAATAACAGCTCGTTTAGCCTCCAGTTTGCTCCCGGTCTGTCTAGTAAGTTTAGAGTGCACCGCAGCTCGATAGGTGCGTGGTCGGACCACGAAATATCGTGGATCCCCGTGTGGGAGACCACTGGGACCAGTCTATTTGATACTAGGAAGTACTGTAGTCTAGCCTACTGTATCTGTTGTGGGGATGGGAGAAGAAGGTATAATCTCTACTTTGGGGATGCTGTTCGCGCCATATATCTACCAATTGGCAATCCTTCAATCCCTGCGTGATTTGCTGAATGTCTAATTTAGGGGGGAGACTAGCGGCCGTGCACCTGTCTAACTTGGGATTCAGTGTCCTGTTGAGATCGCCCGCTATGATCATGTTTCCCTTGGCTTCCTTTTGGAGTTTTCGGAAGAAAAGGGAGAAGAAATCAGTTGATGTTTCACAGGGTGCGTACACTGATGCTAATGTAAGTGGTTTCCCGTGGATTGAGCCCACCAGAATTAGAAATCTGCCCTCTTTATCTGCCACCTTTTTCTCAACCGTAAAATCTATCCTATTATGTATGGCTATCGCTACCCCTCTCTTTTTCACTTGGGCGGATGCTAAATATACTACACGAAAATCTTTATCAAAAATTTTTGGGTAACTGTCCCTAGAAAAGTGTGTCTCTTGGAGAAAGAGGAGGTCGGCTTTGAGTCGTTTATAATCCCTGAAAGCTAGCTTGCGCTTTGCCGGGCCGTTTAACCCCTTGACGTTGTGAGAGATACACCGGACCTCGTTATTCATGATACTTTATTTGTGACCTGATTCCGTCGGTGTCTTCCTGGGCCATTCTGAGTCCTCTGGTTGGCGTGGCGATCCCGATCCTTGTCTCTTGTATGCCGTCGCCGCCCTTCTTCTGCGCCCTGCCAGGGGAATAGGGTATGTGGTGGGGGAAAGCGATACAGAAGGAAAACACATCAGGGGGGGCAACAAAAAGACAACAACACAGATACATATAAACAAACAGTACTATGGTATCGGCTCTAGGACTGCCCTGTCCCACAGCCCATCCCATTGCCTTTCGGATAGGGGCTCTAGCGGGTCCCAGACCTCGCCCCCACCCCTCTCCCCAAAGGACTTTAGTCGGTTCTGGGGGCCCATCCCCCTTCCCGACCCGATTGAGATTCATGCCGACTCCGGAGTAGTCCATCTGACTCCCACCCCGTGTCCGCGCTCCATATACACCCTAACTGATAACTGGGGTAACTCCCCCCAACTGGGTAGCCATGAGTGCCAGCAGCTTCCCTTGTCCGGCTGCCTGCCGTTGTCGTGTCCAATGTTCCCTAGCCCGCAGATGTGTAAGGAATCCGCTCCTCGGTTTAATGTTTGCCTTAACTTGCAGACCTGTGCAGTCCTGGAACACTTTCCCAGATATTTACTGCAGCCTGGATTCACTCACCAAAGCAATACTGCCACACGCCCCTTCTGCCATTGGTTCTCTGACCTTTAAGTGTTGCCTTCCCACAATGCCCCCTGCCGAGCATAGTCCTTCCTGGATGTCTCTGTGTTCTGCCATAAGCCTTGTCTTGTCTGTCTCCTTGGTTCCTGAGACCGGCTGCTAGTGTCACGCAGCGGTCTGTTCCTGTGCTGAAGCGGAGTATTCTCCTTGTTGTCTTCAGCTCCCTGGTTCCTGTGACCGGCTGCTAGTCTCATGCAGCGGTCAGTTCCTGTTTCCTGTGCTGAAGCTGAGTACTCTCCTTGTTACTTCAGCTCCTTGTTTCCTGTGACCGGCTGCTATATTCATGCAGCGGTCTGTTCCTGGTTTCCTGCACTGAAGCGGAGGTTTCCCTGAGTATCTTCAGCTTCCTGGTTCCTGGGGCCTACTCTTTCCCTAATCTAGAGAGGCCGTGTCCTGGTTCCTGCGCTGAATTGGAGGATTCCCCAGCCCGCTCAGGACTCTTGCGCTGAAGCACTGGTTTACCAGTGCAGCTAGGCGGTGTGCTACTCTGGTCTGTCTACCACCTCCTGAGACCAGTACCATGGGCCATGGTCGCCGCACGCGCAGAGGCCACTCCCGCACTCCTAAGCTGAAGCGGGGCTCTCCTGACTACCTGTAGCCGAACTCCTGCTTGAACAACGTTTACCCTGATGTCTCCAGTCCTGACCCTGGCGTGTCCACCGACGATGCTGTCTTCTCCTATCCTGATCCTGCTACATACGACTACGAACTGTGCAATCCGGATCAGCCTGCGCGGTCTCAGGTCGGTGCTTTTACAACCCCACCTCAGCCACGCGGTCCGACCCAGGTTTGTGGCGAGCACAGTCGTGACAGTTTTCTTTAGAGCACCCAATTTAGGGGTCATCCCCTTATTCACCCACTTCTAAGAGATATTGTGGTAGCTCATGTCAACCATGGCATAACATATGGACTTTATTATCATATCATGACCTGGCATTGGTGGGCATTGTGCATACTGTAACTATAATAATTTTTGTTATATGTGAAGGAAAAGCCTTTCTTATGCATACAAGTGTTCACATTTAGTGGAGAAACACTGGGACACGCTCAAACTAGACCAAGATCTTAAATCAATCACTGAGAAAGGGCCAAAACTAGTCTTCCGCAAAGCTAAATCTGTGGCAGCGTATCTATCACCGAGTCTGTTTTCATCAAAGGTTTCCGATGGTATACGAAACATACCTAAAGGTTTCTACAAGTGCAGCCGGTGTAATATCTGCCAATACTCAAATGCATTGAAAGAGATTAAATGTATCAAACCGAAGGGAACCAAAAAAATACAGACATTTATCAACTGTAATACCAGCTACGTGGTGTATATGATCACGTGTAGGTGCAACATGATTTATATCGGACGCACAACAAGAGCTCTAAAGCTCAGAATCCAAGAGCACGTGCGGCTTATAAAGAAAAATGACACGTTGCACCCCGTTCCAAGACACTTTAATATGTGCCCTAAGGGTGGACTTGAGGGGTTCTCTTTTTCAGGCCTGGAACACGTACCAGTGGCAAAGAGGGGAGGGGACAGACTAAAACAGTTGAATAAAAGAGAAATGATGTGGATCTACTGTATGAATAGTCTCCACCCCTCTGGATTAAATGTAGACTGGGAACTGGTCCATTTCCTGTAAATGACAGTTAAGGGTGGAAAGAGTTGAGAGTGAGGAACCGATAAAAACAAAACCAGATATCAATAATTATAATTATAAATATAACCCCAATAGGAATTAGAAGTATGACATGATATACACTATTCCTTATGCATTTAAGAGGGTATTATATAAGCAAAAATGTAACAAAAATATAAAAGTAGAATTATGTAGCTTCAGGTAATGTAATAGGTATTCTTCTATAACCCCTATATGCAATTAAATGTAGCTCCTCACCTCTAAAATAATAAAACAACAAATCTCCACTCTACAGTCTCTGATAAGAGCATTATTATCTGTAATTAGTTATAATAATGTAGGAGGGTCTGTTGTCCACAATGGCTTTTAATAATTTTTCTTATTATTCTTTTTCATTTTTTTCATGTATTTGTTTATTTTGCTATAATATGTTCTTCTTCTTTGTTTTGTACTTATGTTTATATCTGTTTAAAATATCTTTATTCTGTCTCAATCAACAGTCTTGATGATTTTATTTTATTTTATTTTAATAGTATCTTTCTCTGCTATGGGGACGTCTTTTATAATGGATTCTTTGCAAGTATCCTATATTGTTTTAAACTTATGTATTCTCCTTGTATCATATTCCTGTAGAAACCAGACTCCAACGTTATATGCCTATGTAGGTACTATCATAGCTGTTTATATATTGCCACAACAACTTGTAGTTAGAACCAAGATGAAATTGAGGACTTATACTTATGCCTCTTCAGTATTTCTTAACCCCCTGAGTGCTGTAATTATACATCACTACATATATGAGGCAATAACACATAAGCTATGGGACTGCAATAATGCAATGACTTAACATGTGATGCCATACATGGGCAACACCCTCCACCTGCTTCAATTAAACAATTAGGGCTATAAATGAGGAGTCGGGCAGACACAAGGAATACTCTTTGATAAAGTTCCGTTGGGAACGAAACGCGTCAGAGGACGGTGAACATGTAATTTTAATGGCGTATTAGCCACAATAAAGCCTTTTTCTATGTTTTTGCACATGCCCTAGCCAGAGTGTCTTTTTTGCAGTGCTCGTATCCCCCCCCCCTTTTTTCTACTATACCTCTCATCGGGACGGACGCACGCAGTGGAGCGGAGCTATTCTCTGTAGTACAGGATACGGAAGCAGCAGCAGCAGGTACATCCGGGGGTCACAGGTCGCTGTGTACCTCGAGGGCTGCCAGAAAGGACCGCCAGTGGAGGACAGGATCCCCAGACAGGAAGCAGCTGTACGGAGTGCTGCAGGATACCGCAGACCACGGAACACAGAGAGGCCCACCAGAGAAGGGACC